>CAKALG010028002.1:0-18498 GCA_916700815.1 Helicolenus hilgendorfi | reverse complement strand
CATGTTGAGGGGGTCGGCTGAGGTTTTACAGGAACCTGATACCCTGCATCATTGACTCCTGTAAATAGAGCCCATGGTTGTTGGCTTCCACATAAGCTGTGATTAATGGAGGTAATTTCCAGATGTCAGGAAGTTCAACTTTAGGATTTTCTTTTCTCCAATTTTGCAGTCATACCACTATTAGAGTTTTTCTCGTCCTTTAAAGTTACTCAAAAATTCAGGATGTAATTAAGTCCCCTACATTATGCAAAATCTGAATTATTGCCACAAAATTAATTCCACCGTGAAGTGGCCCTTGCTGCACTTATTGTAATCTTACTGGAGCTTTCATAATTGACTGGGAGAAGCCTTTCTGTGAGTGTGACCAGTAGTAATATAAATACACAGTTAACCAAGAGAAAAATTCATGAGACTGAAAAATGTCTCCATTCAGCATCTTTCAAGTACATTAACAGGAACATGATGTGGTGTCAGCCAACACACACACACACACACACACACACACACACACACACACACACACACACACACACACACACACACACACACACACACACACACACACACACATAAGCTTTAGGGGCTGCTTTAGGGCCCTTGTTGTGGGTTTCCAGTATCTGTTGCAGTAATTGTCACTGAATTGGAAAAAGCCATCGCCAGCCACCCGACTCGTAAATTGCTGACAAACAGATGATGATTTATTCATCATTCCACAATGAAACTTGTTTTCCTCACTTTGCTGTCGGACGTAACTGCCACCATGTTCACTTCACACAACTCTCTGGTAATGAATGTCACTTTGTCAGTGTGTGTGCGTGTGTTTGTGCGTGTGTGTGTGTGTGTGTGTGTGAGTAAGCTGCAAGAGAGGTGTCTAGCCATGCATGACTCCAGCAGTATGTGTGAATGTGCATCTCTTTCACTTGTGCGTTGACGTGATGCAGATTGAACTAAATGCTGCTGCTCAGAACGATTCATATCAGCAGCTTTGTTTTCAGAGACAAGTGATAAGTGATAAGTGCATGAAGCCCCTTTCTCCACTATTTCAAGTGGGTCATGAAATTGAAATGTTAAAGGTACAGCGTGTAAGATTTGGTGGTGTGGTTGCAGATTGCAACCAACTAAGTACCCCTCCGCTCACTCCTCCCTTTCCAAGGGAGCAACGGAAGTCAGACGGCGCCTGGCGGTACCACGGTTTTACACGCAATTTCACATGCATGTCGGAGAACTACGGTGGGCTTCAGGTAACGTAAAAACTAGGGATGTCACAGTAAATGCGATAACGCAATAATAACGCGTAAACGCAAATTTGTTTTAACGGCAATCATTTCTTTAACGCATTAACGAGACTTGTGCTTTTTAGGTTGTACCATGCTCAGTTTTAAAGCTAAAGTAGTCAAGTCAGCACACTGACACACTGACAGCTGTTGTTGCCTGATGGGCTTGAGTTTGCCATGTTATGATTTGAGCATATGTTTTATACTAAATGCAGTACCCGTGAGGGTTTCTGGACAATATTTGTCATTGTTTTATGTTGTTAATTGATTTTATATAATAAATATATACATACATTTGCATAAAGAAATCATATTTGCAGACTCCCATGTTGATAAGAGTATTACATATTTGACAAATCTCCCTTTAAGCTACATTTGAACAAATAAAAAATGTGTGATTAAGTTGCGATTACTCGTGATTATCTATGGACAATCATGCGATTAATCTTGAGTAAATATTTGAATCGATTGACATCCCTAGTGAAAACGTGAAAGGCTCTCATTAGAGACAGTGTTTGGTTTGTCCGTTCGGGCTACTGTAGAAACATGACAGAGCAACATGACGGACTCCGTGAGGAGGACCTGCTCCCTATGTAGATATGAAGGGCTCATTCTAAGCTAAAGAAAACAACAATTCTTAGTTTCAGGTGATTATACAATAATGAAAACATAGTTCTGAATATTATATTCCATTTCTGCTAATAGATCCTCTGAAATGTTACGCACTTCCTTTAAGTTAGAGCGAAACGAGATATCTTAAGTGTTCTGCTGTATCACTGTAACAGATGTTGGATAAACATCACCACTAAAAATGCATTGTGGCAATAAAATGCTCTGCAGGGCAAAATAGCTTCCACCATCTAAAATATCTTTAGCAAGAAGGCATTACACTCTAAATTAAGCTGCTTTAATGTAGAGGATCACATTTGCGTTTAAAAATGGTAGATTTTGTTTGCTTTGACAGTATACTATAAAATCCGGGTTAGGTCTAAAGAAGAACAAAATAAAAGGCTGAAAATCCTCTGCGTATGAGGACAGTGTCTGTGCAATACAGTTAAACTCTTACACAAAAGAAACAGTTTGACAGGTGGGTGGGAAAAAAAAGGAGAAAAAAGCTACATCTTGAGCAACAGGAACACACGACCTCTCAGCTCTGCCACTGCAGCGAGCTCACACCTCCGTGCTCTATGGAAATGGAGATTGTCTAAGATCCGAGAGTCACCAAAAAACAGGGAGAGGTTTCAGTAATGTCAAACATGCACGGGCTGCGGGATCAATACAAAGTCCTGATCTCCAATTGATGAAATGCCTCTCCTCCGAGCTCCGGGGATAATCTCACCCACTGATTTATCTGTGCTAGCAATGCTCTGCAGAACATGCAGTATCCAGGCACGTCTCCTGTGTTTTTTATCTATTTGTTTCATCAGAATTAGATCAAATACATACAGTATATGGGGGAGAGAGCTCTACAATATGTGTGACTTATTACTTTGTTTTTTAAAACTATGACTACAATCATTCCCTAACCATAACCAAGTAGTTATTATTTTAACATGTAGGTTCCCTAACCCTATTTCAACCCAAACCACGACGTTTCTCTAACTGGAGGACATTTACAAAGCTGGATGTGAGCCATGCCCACTAGCAGCAGTTACTAGATGAGGACGCAAAAGATTATGTTGCCATGATCACATGCAAGGGTTCGTTCAGGGTCAACCGACTGGTGTTCAGAGTGGCTTCCAGAGAACAATGAATGGTGACCCCAACAGGGCCCAACAAAATATTTGAATGTAGTCTATAGAGACACCATTATAACATTATAACATTTGCTGTGATTTATGAAAGTTTTGGGAGGCCCTGACAATGAACGTTACGCATATTGGGGCGTCAGATTAGAAAACACTTTGTTGGGGCAAATGCACAGGCGCAGTTTGCGTTGGTTCAGGGAGCTCACTGACTTTACAAATGAACCAAGAGCTTTAAACATGAAGTTGTACAGACTGACGAGTGACTCATTGACTGGACAGTGTTGGAGTGACTGCCAGCAGGTCAGGCAGCACTTTAAAGCTTCTAATGTGTATATTTATGTTCTCTGGCCTCACAAAGTGCTCATAAAGAACTGATTATTAACATTATTTGTATTGTTAGACTCCAAATTGACCGCTTATTATGAATAACTAGCGCAGTGCCTGTTCAGAACGGGACGATTGCTTGGCCTGCGGTGTTGATGCTTGGAGCTTTCTCGAGAACCGCTCATCCAAACAACTACACACTCGACACCTCGATCCCTTGGGTCCTGAGCAATACACCCGCCGTGACATAGTTCTATCCCTAGCAATGCTAGAGTATACGCCTCATTTGGGTGCAAAAGCTCACACGAGCATCGACGGAGAGCAAGCCGAACCCAGCATGCCGTTCTGCGGTGTAACAGTTAATATTGTAGCGAGCAACGGACAGCAAGTTGTACCCAGCATGCCATTCTGTGGTGTAACAGTGAATATTCATGCAAGCAACGGACAGTGAGCTTTAGCCGCATGTCATTTGTCGGTGTTACAGTTAATGTTGTAGCGAGCGATGGAGAGTGAACTGTACCCAGCAATCCGTTCTGCGGTGTAACAGTTAATACTGTAGCGAGCGACATGCCATAATAGCGGTCCCCTCTCAACACATCGACTTGTACTGTGCTGTGCACTACTACATATGTCCCATAGATCTTAAGAGCTCACACTCAACACTGCACTTCGTTGGGTTCAAAACACCCGATTAGTGTGAAGTCGATCGGATGAATGGGTCTCCAGAGAACTGAAAGACAGGGTGACATACAGACAGACAGACAGACAGAGACTGTCATCTAAAAACTTCTATTTTAGATGACAAACAGGTGGAGACTGGAGAAAAAAGAAAAAAAGCTACTGTATATTTCCGAGGTCGCTTCATCATACACTTTTTAATGGACTTGATGAACTGCCAAAGTACACAAAGTAAGTTCACAATGTCACAAAGTAGTTTAGCTTTTGAATTCATGCTGGAGTCACATATCTGCGATCATAAAATCCACGCCAGAGTTCGATTGGAAATGAGACCCACCTTTTCAAGCGGTCTCAGTCCAATTGTTTCGTCTGCACTAGAGTTTGATTGACGGCTTTCACACCAGCCCAAACAAACCGCACTAACCCACTACCAGATTTACTACCTGGTGGTGTGGCATCAACCTTCTAGCTTCCCTTTAGGAAAGGTGACATTTTCATATGTTAGTGATAACATCTTTAAGCATCTCTGGTTGAAGTGCGGCTCATTTGACAAAAACTAATATGGTTCTATCCATTGCATCGTTTTTGATGGGAAGGAAATAATGGATGACATTCATACATGATAATTACACCTCATAACCAAGTTCCTCTTACACTGGTTCTCAGTATTCTCAATATAATCTAGCCCATCTACCAACATTAAAAACCCAAAATAGAATTTTATCTCAATATGTCACTCTCAAGTTAATTTGATAATGGCAGGAGAAAAATGAGCTCATTTCCAAGAAAATTGGTTAATTCTGCTGCTCTCTTTTGTGTTTATTTGAGTACCTTGTTATGATTTTCCAAAATGTCCATCAAATTTCTTCTCCCTGACCAAAACAAGTTCCAGTGTACTTGAAAGTACTGTCAAGAAAAGCATCCCATTCTGTTTGTACTGCAAGGTTACCCAGTTTGTAGGCCTGTTTATTTTTCCACTGAGTGAAGAAACATGGCTAGAAGAGGATGTTGGTGAAAAGACATGGCACTAAAACATGGAGTAAGGTACCTGGGGAATGGAGAATTGAAGGGAAAAAAAATCAGCTGAGGTCTGTTTAAACTCTGCTCAGTCAGAGCACATATAATCCTGACAGGATGATCTGCCCCACATACAGTACTGTATTGTGTAGATAGAGTTGTTTTTCTTTTCTGTCAATGACCACGTTTACTATCATTCTGCCCAGCATGGAGTGACATTTTAGGTTAATATTTGCCTGCAAAGCATTTTAGATTTTGATTGCTGAAACACTCGGCCGATCAGAGCGTATTACATGCCTCTCAGATGGGGCGAGTGAAAATGTTCTGCCGGAACAAAGGGCTGACCCATTTGTTTGATTTGAAAAGGATACATTGGCACGAGGAGGCAAAATGGAGAGATGAATCCCTCCTCTTCCTCCACCTGTGCACAATGCATGTCACAACAAATTATACGCCAGCAAATATTCAATTTGGTACAGATGGCGCACAGAGGAGGAATTCTTCTGACTTCCATGATTCTCCACTTTTCATTTAACGCCACCAGTGGGCCAACGTTTTCACTCATCCAGTGAAACATATCAACATCTAAATATTTGGTACAGACATTCATGTCCTCCAGATGATGAATCCTTATGACTTTGGTGATCACTTAACTTTTCATTTATAAGGTCAAAACTTTAATTAGTCCAATACTTTGTTTTAAGACCAAATACTTCCAAAATGACATTCCCATCAGCCTCAGCTGTACTTTGTGATTAGTGTTAATTAGCTCATGTTAGCATGCTAACGGACTGAGCTAAAACTGCAAACCTGATGTACATTATACCTGCTATACATCAGCATGTTAGCATTGTAATTAGTCAATATTTGCTAGGTCTGGTTCCATTGCACTTGCATTTTACACTCATTGATACACAAACTTTTCCACCTCAGCCAAGAACACAACATCTTTTTGCAATATTTTGAAATTCCAGTGAATTTTACTAAAGTTTTTTTTTAAATGTGCAAATTCAAAATGCCCATAAAACACAGAATGTTAGCATGGTGACATTAGCATTTAGTTCAAAGCACCGCTGTGTGCCCAAGTACAGCCTCACAGAGCTGCTAGCTTGGCTGTGGACTCTTGGTGTTGTTTAACGGTTTCTTTCAATAGTAAATATCTGTCTTTGTGTCAGCAGTGCCTACGTTATATAGACAACAAAAAAGTAGGAACACTGCCAAACAGAAATGTGCCATGCTTATTTTAGGGAAATCTCCCCCCTACATATGGAGCCGCCTGACAGGCATTTCACAATAAGGCGGATGAGAAGTTGGCGGAGATTCCGCATCATTCTCAGTTTGTGCTCACTGACTCACCCATTTTGTTCCATCAGACAGACAGCGACGTTGTAGCTACATGATGAAGGGGTTTTTAGTTTCTGGGGAAATCACAATACTATTCTTGAGGTAGACTTCAAAAATCTTTCCCAGCAGAAAAAAAAGATAAAAGAAACTGTCCTGTCTTTACGCGGAGGAGTGTGGAGATACAAACTGTAGTCCACCAACTTACCGGGACACGTCGTAAAGTGCCAAGTCAACGCTTCATTCTCTTTTAAGTGCCACTTTCAAGTTCTTTTGCAGTGAATGAAAGTGACACAGTAGGCAGAACTACAGCATCTCATTCAAGCTAACTTAATAACCCTAATTAAATGAATCATAATAAAATGAAGGGCTAAATAGGCAGTAACTGCTTCAAGCTGAGTTGAAAAAATTAACACGGCTGCTGTGACCATAAAACAGCATAAAATGTTATGTCTGACGCTTTCATGTTGTATTATTCATTCTGTCCGCGGTGCCCGACTTTTCACAAAGTGCCAGATAAGCTGTCAAATCCCATTAAAGCAAAAGTATCACTGATTGAGAGAGCAGAAGCTTAAACTGATAGAATCCAGGGCATGTGATTACTGATTGATAGATATGGCATAATGGGACACTCAATATGGGATTCAGAAGTTATTAGAAATTTACAGATTTCTGCAAATACTTTTTTCAAGGGAAACATTGGTCCGGACTCCCGGAGAATTGAAATAGTTCTTTTGTTCCTCGGCTCTAACTCAGACTGAAGACTTAATGGAAAAATCCTACCTTGGATTCACTTACACTGTTACGTATTATCAATCCGTGGTGCTCAGTGCATGCCAGAAGTGTTTTAGCATTGACGTGCCATAAATAATTTTTTTTGGTTCCCAACTTTCCTCAACTCGCCACACCTGCTTCGGCTTCAGTTAGTGATTTCCCCCCGCATTTCCCTAAATGCCTTTCGACAACTGCCAGAGAAGTGAGGGTGAGCGTTGAGTATATAGCAAACAGCGATAGTGTGAGTCAAAGGAGTCACACCCCTCACTCAAACCACAGCACATCACGCGTCTGCGTTGCATTGTGGTCTGTTGAGGCAGCTGTCAGCAGAGAAATTGGTTTCTGTGCCTCTTCTATAATGCATTTCTCTTTTATGATGGAGTGTTGAATGCCCGTGTGAAATTGTGCATTTGACACCAAAACTAGATGTTCGCCTCTGAAGTTACAGGCAACTGGAAATGTCGCAGTGGATGAAACATCTTCACACAATGAACTCAGTCCAGGAAAAAAAGGTGCATCCCCAAATAGCAGGACATTAAAATTGCTTGATAAAGTAGTTCCTTTGAGGCATTTGTATTAATTGCTCAGATAAGACTGGAAATTGACAATTTAAGACTTTAGACTGTCCTCCCAAGAAAAACAACATCATCATTCATTTCAACAAATGCCCCCAAAAAGATAAATATGGAATTATGACTGCTGTCTGTTGGGAGCAAAGGTGGAAACTGTCATGATGTTATAGCACCACAAACTCAGGCAGGAAGTTAAAGAGGAGAGCTGGCTCTATATTAACAGATTGCTGTTCATTATCAGGTTTCCTAGGGACAGTCAATGTTGGTTTCTTTTCACTTTTGACCTCCATCGTTTCCTAACCTCGACCAAGTGGTTATTATTGTAACCATGACGACAAAGGTCCCATAACTACTACAGCTATTGGATGGATTGCCATGAAATTGAGCACATTCAGGGTGCCCAGTGGATTAATCCTAATAACGTTGGCGATCCCCTGACCTTTTCTTCCATCTTTGGTTCATGACTTAAAGTAGCGGTGGGTAGAAATGGAGCAAATATGATTAAAAAAAGTTATTTTAATAAAACAGTCACTAAATCCTGACAGTAGTGCATGAAACAGGTAATCTGAAAAAAAATCCTGTGCCTCTGTATCCTCCGGTGTCCTCCGGTACAACCCATGAAGTTTATATAAGAAGTGGACGTAGTCACTGTGACGTCAACCATTGGTTTGTGGACTGCCGATTTGAAGCCTTGAGTTTGACATTTTGGCCGTCGCCATCTTGTTTTTTTGCAACCATTAGTCTCATGAGAGGGTGGAGCTAAGTACAACCGAACGTTGAATCAGACGTTTTTAGGTGATCAAAAAGGTTATAATTAACTTTCATGAACTGAAAACACACTGTGAAAGGGTTAAAGTTGTAAGATGAAAACACGAACAACTCCCAGAACGGACAACACTGTAGTAGCGACCTGTCAGTCACAAGCTAGTCTCGCCCTAAAGCATACCCTGCTTTATGGTCTATTTGACTCTAAATGGGACCATAATTTACTAAATGAACATCATGCTGTGTGGAAGAAGACTTGAAACCAGCGATTGAGACAATAAACTCATATTTACAATGTTTACTGAGGTAATAAATCAAGTGAGAAGTAGACTCATGTTCTCAGACTTCTATACAATCAGACTTCTTTTAGCAACCAGAGGAGTCGCCCCCTGCTGGCTATTAAAGAGAATGCAAGTTTAAGGCACTTCCGCATTGGCTTCACTTTTCAGACCTGGAGGTTGCCCACTGGTGTAGCCTCACAGGGCTTAGCATAGATGTAGATGACCAGGAGAACCTCCGCTTGCTCAAACTCAGGGTGTTGAGGGTCCAGAAAGAAAAGGAGGAAGCTGAGCGCCAGCGGGTAAAGCTGCAATTCAGCGAGAACAAGAGCAGCAAGAATTTATCAAGGAAAAAGAGAAGGAAATTTTGAAGCTGCAGGAGGATGCAAAGAACTTCATCACATTGGAGAACTTGGATCAGCGTATAGAAGACTTCATTGTTGTTGCTCAATCTTGGTTTTCAATAAGAGCCAATTGAGTATTGACATTAGTTGTTTTCACTGAGTGGAATGTGAGAGTTTCACTATCAGAGAGGGTTTACATCCATCAAAACAGGCTTCTAATTAACACTAAATTGGTTTTAGCTGATTAACTATTGCCGGAACAAAATGGCCTTGAACACAAAAGAGAAGAGAAGTTTAATATCCCATTAAATATTCATCATGGTTTATGTGTGGCTGCAGGAGCCGGGGACCACTGGAGATTGTGTGATGGGAAAGGGTGAATTAGTTTGATTTATCTCAGCGGTCTTTTTTTCCTTTTACCCAATCTAGTTTGGATAAAAATGAGTCCTTTAATTCCATTTTATAATTTCCAGAGTTCTTTGTTACAATATATTGCACAGTATGTTCGGACTCACCTGATTTGTTTATAACAGACAAGCTAATTTGATCATGGGCTCAAGTGAAGGACCAGGTTATTGTGTAATATCAAGTGCATATCGGAGTTAATGATGTTGTCAATCAGTGCTGACCTCAATTTAAAACGGAGGTTTGGAGGTCAGGAAAGCGATGACTTTCATTTCTTTTTTCCTCGGCAGCTAAATGTTTTCACAGTGATCTACCTACGACCATCACTTGTCTGGCTTTAGGCCTCTGCCAGAGTCTGCAATGATCAGTCAGAGACACAAATAGCAGTATACGTTCTGTAAATAAGTACATCTAACCCAGAGTGAAATTCAATATCGTCTGTGTTGAAGCGTGGAGGAACAACATCATATTTTCCGCCTGTGCCAGATTAAGCTATTAGCAGGCTGGGGCATGTTCTATTAGCACATCGTAATGAGAATAATAAAGTCGTGAAAACATCAATTGGATGAAAGAAGAGATGGTAAGATTAATTATTATGAAACAACAGAATTGCCGTATTCATTTAAACAAACCATGTTAGATTACAGGCACAGATCTCTGTGGCTGCAAGGCTTGTTAAATGTATTCCACCTCCTCACTGGAGCAGACATCACATCTCCACGAGGAACATCTGCCAAAAGTCAGAATCATAAATATCGCAGAGTATGTTTATTTGGGGGAGATCGCACCCCACACACAGAGCAACCTGAGAGGTGCTTAACACAAACAAAGACAGGTCTGATTATGTGTGTGCTAATGAATCCCACGTTTTAACTCGGCGTGAAATCACAGCTTTGACCAGAACGAAAAGGGACGCTGTTTAAATTCAGTTATGTGTGTTTTAGACACATTTCATACTTAAAGCTGCAGTGGGTAGAAATGATTTAAAATTATGATTAAAAAAGTTATTTTCATAAAGCGGTCACGTCCACACTGGTACAAAGAAACCAGCGTTTTTAATAAAGCTGCACCTAAAGAAAGCAAACATATCCATTTTTGTGACCCTGTTTGCATATGGACAAGAGGCCAAAACGAAGAGGAGAATATAAGTTTTTAAAAATATCTGTATAGGTGTAGACAGGGTCTTAGAGGTGCTATTAGATTTGTTAGCGTTTCGTCCACTGAGTTGTTGGAAGAGAGCTGTGGATCAGTCAGTCAGCTGTATAATATATACTGTATCTACTCAGAACCAGTGTTCCTGTCCTCTTGCCCCTGACCTGTCTGTTGAGTTTAACTGGGGAAACTGTGTTTTCTTTGATAGCATCTTGACAGAGTTCTGTTAGTCCTTGATCCTTTGTCTTTGTTAGTCTTGGTGACTTTATTAAAGAAGCCTTGTAAGGGTTCTCTGATGTTTATTTTTGCTTCTCCTTTTCTCCTATTTTGTGTCTATTTAATATTGTCTTTTTGTTTAATTCAGTACAATAATGGAGTTTTTATTTGCCAGTTAGTGTGGGTTCTTTTATTTGTTGTTATTTTAGCCTCGGAGTCCCTGACGTCTTATTTGCTTCTGTTTTTGTAATATTTGTTTTCTCTGCTAATCATCTTCATATAAATAAATGTCACTCAGTTTTATACTTTAAGTGCTTCAGCAGCCTTTTCTTGCCATGTTGGTCCCATTTCTTCTGCAAACTTTCTATGTTACTCCTTGTGTTCCCCGAGACACAAAGTTAGGGTCGTAACTTTTCCCTTCGGACAGAGCCAGGCCAGCTGTTTCCCTCAGTTTCAAGTCTTTATGCTAAGCTAAGCTAACCAGCAGTAGCTTCATATTTAGCACACAGACCTGAGAGTGCTATCAATCCAAAGGCCTTTACACAGAAGAATTTTAACACAGAACGCAAATAATACCCCGCGAAAAAGCGATGTAATTTTTTACGTATTTTTTTAGCTTTTGCACCGTGAATAAAAGCAACAAACAATCTCGTTGTGCGAAACAGACATAATAAAAGTGTATACTATAGTGTACAACAACCGTGAGGTTCCGTAGTCCCAACCAAGATGGCAAACTTTATTATTCACAGCAGTGCAGCGCATACTGTTGCCAAATGGGAAATATTAAACTATTGTACCACAGGCTTAAAATTATCGTATTTTGAGAAAAATTATCATATTTTGAGGAAAATTATCGTACGTGAGTCACAAGAACACATAGGTGTAAATATGCAACATGTGACAAGGGGGGTGTCCATAAGTCCACCAGTCTGACAATTTTTGTAATATCCTACTATTAAAAAATTTAATTAAATTACAGCCTGACTTGAAGCCTGTTCATATTCTGCATGAAAACACTTAAGGCCGTAAAATTAAGCTAATGAAATAAATAACTGGTGCATTCAAAGCTCTCTCTCGTTCAAACTCTCTTCAAATGAGCATTGAGCAGCTGTGCTTGCGAGTGACGTTCAAGCATGATTGGCTGGAAAAAGTTCACGTGAGAATAGAAGCGTAAACACAGATGTAGGATCCATCTGGAAATTAATTGAAATGAGACAGTGCGGACTAAAATCAACTAATTGTAAGCGTCACAAAATGGTGAAATTATCGTACATTATGGCACTACTAGGTCATTATTATTTGTACATCGTACAGAGAGCAAAATTATCGCACAAATACTATAATTATCGTATATCTGGCAACGCTGAGTGCATACCAGATCCACTCCTTCCATTCCAACCTTTCACAATAAAAGCCCTAGACATATAGGCTACACTGCGTAGCTGTTTACCAGAGAGAAATTCACTCCGAGCATTTCGCTAAAAGGAAACTGCACTTAAAAAGTGTTTTATTTTTCATTTTCTTGTTGTTTATTTGTCACAAAGAGCAAAAATACCGAACTATTCCTCTCGTTATTCCTTTTTAACATCTAAAATATGAGTTATAACATTGCAGCAATTAATTTGGCTTGTCTGCAGAACAAAATATGAATTTGAAACTTGCATTAGAAAAGGCGTTAAATTTCCATAGTTATATAAACGTAACCCAACAGGTCCCCAATGTAACCATGGATATTGAGCCACTGTGGTCGTGCACAAAAATCTATTACAGTGATTTGTTTTATATCACCACTGATGACAAGTGATATATTACACTACAAAATGATGTTTTGGAAGAGCCATTACAGCCAATTCCCTTAAAAGTCTGTTTCTCCCTGCACTTTGCTGCAGTTGGGTTTGAGTCGAGTTGACCAAAGCCCATTTTTCACAAAATCATCAGGTATGATAAAAGCTAAGTAGTCGACTTCTGT
The DNA here is from genome assembly GCA_916700815.1 of Helicolenus hilgendorfi. NCBI lineage: Eukaryota > Metazoa > Chordata > Actinopteri > Perciformes > Sebastidae > Helicolenus > Helicolenus hilgendorfi. The sequence continues at coordinate 5,641 of CAKALG010028002.1, read as the reverse complement.
GGTCCCATGGATCATTGCCATCCAGTCTTGCAGTTACAGTAATTTTCGATTCCACCAAACAAGAAGACGACCAAGAAAAATGAGAATTAATGGCGAAAGATATTGCTTTTTTATGGAATAACTGAAAACACAAATGAAGTGTCATTTGTCATACAGTATGTGTGTTACCTTTCATCGTACTATACGACGTGTTGTATTATCATAAATTACACCAATACGTGCTTCTTCCCAGAGCATACGTACAAACTAATGTGTCAAAGTCTTTTTTTAGACACTGTTCTCTACTCATGTGGCTAACCTTTACTTGGCAAGTGAATGACAAATATTGAAAGCTGTCAAACTTCCTCCACATGATGGAAGCCTGCCTTCTGTGCATTTACGCACAGATGAAGTGCAAGCTGCCGTCCTGGCAAGCCGAAGCAGTATATTTTGATCGCTCATCATCTTTGTTTCTTATTCGTGACATTTTAAAGACAGGGCTCACATTCTGGAGCCTCAAAATTAAACAAATGTTTGTTGACTAAAATGTAGCCACAGCTGCAGGATTTGTAATAGGCAAACACTGGTTAGATCCATAGGAGCCATTAGTTTTGATTATAACCAGGAGGTGGATGCGGGGTGCCACATTTCTGAGTGTTGGAAACAACTTAATGTGTGATTACGGCTTGTGCTGGCCTAAATTGTTACTGTTTGCTCACCGGAGTATTAACATTGCAATGCTGCTGACCCTGTCAGCTAGAAAGAATTAGTGAAGATGAAAATTGTAATTATTTTTAGTCTCGCCAGTTAGATGCACCAGCAGCTTCACTTCATCTGCTCTCTCACAGCCCACTTTAATTATCCATGAGCAGGATCTCCTCACCTTATTAATGCTTGCAAATTCTGCCCAAATACAAGAATCTCCTTTGGCTGAGGCTCTTCACTGTAATATTTTTCTGAACTAACTTTGCAGGGGATGATCCGTGGGTGGACGTCAACCACTGTAGCTGCTCTGTGAGCACAGAAGTGGATGGCATTCAAGGGAGAGAGGGCTTTTTTTTATTTTTTTTTTTTAATAATGTGCCACAGGAAGACCACGGAACCGCACAGTTCAAAGTGTTCATTCTAAATTCACACTTCAGTTCAGTTTGCAGTGTCGACGCCAACCTGCTGAGCTGTGCTGGAGGAAATCTATAGAAACAAATTTACTCCGAGTGTGTTGGTCTGGGCATGTGCGGAAGATAACAGGCTTCAATTACAAAGCTCTTTCTCCTAATTGAAAACGCAGCTAATAGCCTAAGTGCTTGCTATCTGGGGTAGCTAAAATAATGTGCAGGGGGCTCACTGGGTTGGGGCATTTGTTTCTGACTGTGGCTTTTGAGCCTGTTTTTCAGATATACACTCACCGGCCACTTTATTAGGCACACCTGTTCCATTGCTTGTTAACACAAACAGCTAATCAGCCAATCACATGGCAGCAACTTAATGCATTTAGGCATCTAGACGTGGTGAAGATGACTTGCTCAAGTTCAAACCGAGCATCAGAATGGGGAAGAAAGGGGATTTAAGTGACTTTGAACGTGGCATGGTTGTTGGTGCCAGACGGGCTGATATGAGTATTTCAAAAACTGCTGATCTACTGGGATTTTCACGCACAACCATCTCTAGGGTTTACAGAGAATGGTCCGAAAAAGAGAAAATATCCAGTGAGCGGCAGTTCGAGATGATAGAAAGGCAACAGTAACTCAAATAACCACTCGTTACAACCAAGGTATGCAGAATACCATCTCTGAACGCACAACACGTCGAACCTTGAAGCAGATGGGCTACAGCAGCAGAAGACCACCCGGTACTAGCAAGGTGTACCTAATAAAGTGGCTGGTGAGTGTATATCTCTATCACTTCCATCTTTCTTGACACTCTCCAGTCTGTGCCATTCAGTAAAACTGAAACTCCTTCTCATATATCAGGAGAGATTGTGCTGCATTGCCTGTATTATGATGCTATTAGCCCTAGACACTATCACTGCACATCATAGGCTCGTGCACTGCGACCTACACTGAATTCTGATGCAAGCTACAAGGCCAATAAACATGATACCGCATAAGATCAAATAATGCAGCCGTTTGAAACCGTTTTAAAGTGTAAACCATAGATTGTATATATAGACGGACGACATGTCTCCACTTCCTCCCACTGTACAAAAGTGAAGCCAAATTATCCTGGATACTGGAGCTGCCACCTTGAGATTTTGACGTAATTTGAAGCTAGAGTCTGGGTCATGTCTAGAAGGGTGCCCGCAAATTGCGATATCTGATCTGAGATCTGCAAGAACTTGCCAAAACTCGAGACTTGCTGCCCGACGACCAATCCTAACCTTAACTATTCGAGGTCAATGCCTAACCTTAACAATCTCGTGAGAGTTTCCCCAGTTTGCGGGCTCCCTTCTAGTCACAACCCAGAGTCTGCACAGTAGTGATCGGGGGAGCTGGAGGTGCGGTATCCAGGTCTGCAGCTTGTTAGCGTGAGCCAGCTAGCTGCTACGTTAGCACCACGGTAGCTGTTTGGCTAGAAAGACACAACAACTAACCATAATATCTCTATAACTGCATTTATGATGAAATTGACACATGTTCTATTACACAGACTGGTGACGATTGTGGAAAGTTAATGTTACATTCCGGCTACATTCTACATTCCGGCTCCATGACTACTTCATTCAATCATGATGTCTCACCACCTTTTTATAGCATCAAATAACTAATTAAAACCAAACTTATCAAAAAAAATTAACACTTGAACATACATCAGCATGATAAAAATTACTTAAAATTACAGAAACCATCTTTGGGGAAAAAAATTATTTGAAGTGTACTTTGACTTTTTAGTTTGGCCCATGTTCCATCCACTAACATGGAGGGAGTGAGATTTATGACTTATACTTCGGCCAGCCACCAGGGGGGCAATCAAGATGTTTTGGGTTCACTTTTGGGAAGCTGTCATGTCGTCCATCTTTATATGCAGTCATGATGTAAACGCACCACTTTAACTTGCATAAAGATCTGCTAGTGGTGGTTTGGAGACTCCCCTGATGTGTTCCTAGTTTACATTGCAGTGTTTGGCACAAAATGCAACACATACAGAAAAAAAAAAAATCCCATTACATTTTTTAACAACTAAGGCCGCTCCCTTGAGCTGTAGAGGGCAAGGAATAACAAAGCTGAGGGAAGTCTCGGCTCCTTACCTCTGATGGGCTATTAGTTATTCTAGCTAGCAGAAGCCCCATTAGGTCTGCCATTTAATGCTCCCATGCCACGTTCTCACATGAAAGCTACAAGATTGATGAGGCGACCGTCTCACCTCGAGCTTCTTTTTGTGTTGGAGAAAAAATGCTCTGCCGCAGATAATCTGACAAAGAGCTGATTGAGCTACCTGTGTACCTCATGGTGTGTGGCATTGCTGGAAACAATGAAACATATTTGTGCTGGCCTCTCCAGTGACCTCAGTGAAAAATACTCAACAAGAATGCAAGGTGCGACAGCGCAATCAGCTGACTTAAAACATGTTATGAAATGATTAAAGCAGCAGTGGGTACAATTGGAGCATATATGATTTTAAAAAGTTGTTTTTATAAAACGATTACTATATCCTGACAGTAGTGCATGAGAAAAAAATCATGTGCCTTTGTGTCCTCCGGTGACCTCCGGTGCTCCTAATGGGAAGATTTCACAAACCAGAGGAAAACAACCAATCAGAGCCGAGCTGGAGCCTGCCGTCTCTGAGCAGCCGTCAATTACTCGCAAACTCTGGTCAAACGGTCAAACTAGGCAGCGCTGATCAAATATGAATCAATATTCTGTTACTGTAATGCCTATTTCTCTCCTCAGATGTTATCAGAAACATCTTGTAGTGTACTATTTAGCTGTAAAATGAGAAAGTTTGTGATCCGGCCATTTGTTGAGATCAGTTGAGGAAATAGCAAGCACCGCCCACCAGCCGGAGCACAGCCAATAGGAACGCTCTCTCTTTGAAATGATCTTAAGTCACGGGCTAGATTTTTTTAAAGCCTGAAAACAGAGCCAAGAGGAGGTGCAGAAGTCTAGTTTTCTCTCAGGACACTTGCATTACAATATGCTGAGAGGTTATTATGGAATTTTTGCCCAATGGTGCCAAAAACCTTCTGCCTCCTGCAGGTTTAATAGTGTCCATGTTGAATAAAGGAAATGAGCTGAGCAAGATACAGCACGGAAGAAAGATGTCTCCTGTGCTTATAGTCTGACTAAAAGCGCAGCTAAGATTCCAAAGACAAGACGTCTGACCCAACACAACATGTCCTGTTAATCACACTGGCTAATAATAATAAAGAAGATGCTGGTCAAAAGAAGACAGATACATAGCATTAGGGGAAAAAAAGATTACACAGGCAAAAAAAAAAGTGCCTAATTAAGCATTAGCAAATTGATTAGTCTTTCTGTCAAGGCTCAATCCCTCAGTGCCGTACACCGGTTCAGAGTCAGCCATGTGAAGGAGTCTGGCTTTAGGATGAGAAATTAAACTTTTGGGGACTAAAGTTTCACTTTTGCAGCCGAATACTTTCTTTATCTTCCCTCAGATTAAACAAAAGCAGCATAATGAAGTTTGTTACTGCGGTAAAGCCAGACAGAAATCGAGCCCAAATGCATAATTTATCTTTTATTTGGCTGCAGGCCTTTATGGTGTTCTCCAGCCTGCGGTGGCTGTTTGAACTTTGTAAATTAAACTCCTGAGTAAAATCTTAAGTACATGATTGCTAGAGGCAGAAAAAGGAGAATGGGATATATGATCAGCTGGAATGAGTGCAAATATTAACATATTAACACAAAACAAATAGCAAAACTCACAAGACTGGTGCATTTGCTACTACAGCTGTTGTAGCAAACCCACAGGATAGGAGAGGACCACCTGCACGGTGACTTGATCTAATCATTTTTTATCATTTCATACCGGACGGCAAAGCCATTTGTGAATAAATAATAGGCTGGATGATAATACGTAGATTCATCAATGAGCTCTCTGTTTTGTGTCAGGAATGAAAGATGAACCCACTTTGTGCATCTTTCTGTATGTTAAGTCCTCCAGGGAGAGGAGCTGCCACTGCAGTTTCAGCTAATGGGAATCATATTTCAGCAATAAAACTGTATGATTCAGAGCAACAGCTGGGTAATCATATGGAACTGAACAAACCCAGCGTGTTGTAGAACAAGTCACCGTGTGCTGACCTCTGCTTCCTTATCCCAAAAACAGACAAGAGGAAGAGGAGGAGGAGAGAAAAAAAAAATTCTCCGCGGATTGTTAGAAAATTTACCTCTCATGCCTTCGCAGTGGAAATGGATTTTTGGAGGGCAACGGTCATACCTCACATTCCCTGGAGCCTGAGATGGTGTATGTGTAAGGTCCTGTCCCATTAACCAGCACATCCATAGTCTCTGAGTGTGAAGGCTTGTAGTCCACATAGTACTCTTGCAGCGGCGAATTGAAGGAGCGCTCGGTCTCCCGTGCCTTTTTCTGCCGCTTTTTAACCGCCGAGCGCTGCTGAAGCTGTTTGATGCTGCTGGGGTAGCGCTTCCACGAGACGTAGATTACCAGGAGAATTATAGCCACGGATAAGAGGAGGGCCATGCTG
>CAKALG010027998.1:0-11917 GCA_916700815.1 Helicolenus hilgendorfi | reverse complement strand
TGTCCTCCACCCTATTCGCAGGGCACAGGGTCAGAACAGTGGATGTGAACAATCAAGGCCAGTGTCTGCTGAATACAGTGCAGCTAACAGATAATGCTAGTGTTAACAGAGGCAGGTAGAGTATGCATAGCCTGAGGAGAAATAGTCTACACAATAGAGAAGAAGCCAAAGAGACAGACAGCAGCAGCTACAGTGTAATACAGTACGACTGACGATGAGGCCCTCTTTAGGTTATATACTGCATCCTGAGAAAAGTGATGTATGATAATGAAACAGGTAGTTACACGGCACATATGGCTGTAAATTGACTGGCACATTTTGTGAGTGACAACTAACAGCCTAGCTCTGACAGGAGCTTTGAAGGGTGACTCATCTCTCCCTTCAGATGCATTGTTTGAGGTCTAGGAAAGCAGGAAAAGGAAGGAAGGGAGGGGAGGAGAAGTCAAATATTCAGGTGTGCTCTTCTTGACTCAGAGGCACAGAGGAAATTAATCACATGGTTTGGTAAACATAAAAAAATACCTCTCTTTTTTAATAAAAATATGACATTGTATTTCATTTGTAATGTGCATTAAGACACCATGATGAACTTCAACTTATCATCTTCTAGAAGAGCTGTCTCTCTGTTTCATTGCCCTTTCTCACTCCTGTTTTGAAACCAGTCTGCAGAATCCTCCTCTCACCTATCATTACTCTGTTTTTTTGTCTTTTTACCTGCTTCTTGAAGAAAACTAAATGCACCTTTCCACAAGTTACATCCTGCACGACCTGTGGTGTGTTGTGACCATATACAAACACCTGGCTTAGCCCGCGGAGATGACCAACTCAACAAAAGCACTCCCTACATCTGCAGCGTCTGTCAGCAACCCGTCTATACTGCAGCATTGTAAACACTATCGCATTTTACGCTGTGCAACAAAAGCAGGCAGATGATTAGGTACAGCTTATCACATTTTACAGAGAGGGCAAGGAAATATTCACAATTAATTTAAAAATCGCTCTGCTAATCTGATCAGCGTTTAATTAAAAGGCGCTGTATCGGAGTCTGATCTGAGAGCAATGATTGAGGACAGAGCGGAAGACACCAGAGAGGTAAAATCAGCCGTAGAGTTGATGACAGACGCAGCTGAGCGTGTCATTACATGCTGGGAAGGCTCGGTTGTGCTCTGCAGACAGGAAAACAGTCGTTTCGCAGATGCAGACTATTTGCTCGCCTGTGTATTTCTAATAACCTGTGTTACAGAACAGACAATATGTATGTAGGATACATAGATAGATTGCCACCTATGTTCACTCATAAAGAACGTTTTACAGCTGCCTATAGGATGGCACATTTTTCTTGGAGAGTTATCCACTTCAAAATGAGACTACTGTGCATTAACCCTAAATTAACTAGATTTAACTAGTATATAGTATGTCATTGCACACTTTGCTATTATATATAGTATGTTATTGTTATTCTATGTTCATATTTTATATTTTCTAAGTTAGTTGTTGTAATCTGGTATATTCATAGTGTATTCTAATACATTCTATATATTGTGTGTATACTATAGATAATATCTCTAGTGTTGATATGTATGTTTATTATATATCTGGACAACCTGCTGCTGTAACACAAGAATTTCCCAATTTAGGATCAATAAAGTACATCTATCCATCTATTTATCTATAAATGCAAAGAAATGTGTTTAAGATTAAAATTAGTTTATTATTATTTTAAACTTTTTTAATCAAGGATGGACAGAGCAAGCACATGCATCACCTTTCTCTAAATTGCACAAATGACACATCATCTAAATAGGAGAAATCAAATATTGATGAGACTTGCAGACAGACACAGCATATTGCTGGAATTTTTTTTTAAATGTTTCTTCATACTTTTAAGAATAGATTTCTTGTAATTTCCCAACAGTTTCCAACCTGGATTTTTTTTTTTTAAAAACACTAATCTTCTTCAAATTTTCCTGATCTGCCCCAAACCCCTAAACCCATCACTTATGGCAAACAGAGATCAGTCGAAAAATTAATTGGGTGTTTCTTTTTGTAAGGGGTTCAGATTCTTCTGTCGAGTTTTCTGGGGCGCACTTAATGACAAGTGGCATTCCACACACGGGCTGAAAGTCATAAACAAAAGCCTGGAGGAGAGGGTGGTATGAGGGAGCGAGACTTGTAGTCTGCTGTGAGTGTCTGTCTTTGGCTGCATGTTTTATTGAGCAGCGTGTACCAATCTTCTCCTTCTGCCAGGATTACAGTCAGCAGGCCTCGACCGAAAACGGCACATCCCAGGCCTAAAAAAAGTACCGTAACATATTTGAAGGGAAGTTCAGCGGAGGACAGGACAGTTTTCTGCAGCATGCTAAAATGGAAAAAGGGTACCTCTTTTTAGCCTTTTCACAGCCAGTAATAAAGAGTTGAAAAATAATAGCACTGCTACAGAGACCTTGTACTGTAGGTTTGTGTAGTTTAGGTGTCATAAAAGAGAAGCACAGTTTTACTATTACATCATTATATATTGCTTGTGCTTAAGTCTCAAATAAAAAGCTTGGTGGCTCATTCAGGATCAACCTTGCCAACTTCACAGTATCTGGGCCAACCAGCCTTGACAACACACCACACTTCACCACCCACCACCCTGACCTCAAAAGAGGGTGTGGAAGCTTTCAAAACAGGCACAAGATAGCTGACAAAAGTGAGAATCCTGATTCTTGGCAAGTCGAAATCATTAGATCAGCAAGGGACAAATTGGAATCATATTTACGGACACAAATATCATAATGAATCACAGCTAAGCACGCAATCTTCCTCATAATTACATCTCCTTTTATTTCTGAGGCAACAGTGTGCCCCAGTCAGTGTAACATAACCTACCGTAAACACACTGAACAATCAACACAACAACAAGATGAGTCTGGTGGTATCCTCCATCAGCCACCAGTTGTAATTATAGAGTGGATTGTAGCGAATACACTTCAATAATGAGGCCCACAGGGCGGCGGTATATTTACTTGTTGTCAGAGGTGTGATCTATTGGACATATGAGGGGACATCTGGATTCAGCTACAAGCTTTGGAGCCATGTTTCTAAACAGAACGTGATCAGTGCTAAGCTACCACAGTGACTCATTGCTGCATGGTATCATCCATCACATACTGTAACGGTATGTAGTACAACCATTATGATGAATCACACAACATTATAGTACGCCTATATTTTCTTTTTGTATTGGCCATTGGATGCAGATTCTGTTTTCAGTAAAAGACACAGCGTAGTGACAAAACCCTCACAGCTTGGGAATCACTGAACAAAATGAAAGGCTGTGGTGGCTGTATAATATTGGAAATATGGTGTCCGTTTGAAAACAGAGGCAGCCGCAGTCGCTGGCTGTCACTCCTCACTGGTCTCCACCCACCCAGTGAGCCACACCAAAGCTTTGAGAGCCCAACATGTCACCAGAAGAGCACTATTTAGTGCGTGGTGAGCAGTGGATAAGCGGCTGCTTCAAAAGAGCTTTTGTTGACCGTCTGGATTTAATGCTCTGGACGCATTTTAATATGAATAGAGCAACTCAGTCCGATTACAATGAATTACCACAAGAAACCAGAACAGTCTTGACCGTCAGAGTACCACCAGTCATTGCACTGACTTCAAAGGGTGGAGACACTTCCTGAAGCCAAGATTGCCATTGACCCTTGACATAACTCCTCCTTACTCATCGCAATGCCGAGTCGTCATCTGTAGCTCAATTCATAGAGCGTGGTGGCGTTTGAATCTGAGGAATCTTGATGATAGGGTGGTCTATGATGACAACCATGTACCATATAACTGCAGTGTGTCCGGTTCAATTATGGCTGAGGACTTTTATCATGTAATTTCCTGTATCGCTATTCCTCTACTGTCAAATAAGGGCAAACAATGTCATAAAAACAATCTTTACAAACAGTATACAATCAATGTATGGTAAAGCGCATACTAAAATGCACTAAATCTATCTGACATATGTTACCAAGTGCTAAACAAGTGTGTGGTGTGTGAGCAATTTCACACATCCACCTGCAGAAGAGCAGCAGTGGCTTTTCAATCCCAGCTGTTACTGAACTATGTTGCTAATCCATGTCTTATCTCGGTGGGTCCTCAGTGGGGCCGTGGGTGGACTGTGAATCCATAACTTACCTTTTTAAAAATGTATGGTATGCTCCTCCGCTCAACCACTGTGTACTGTGAGTCCCAAGCTTAGTCATGGTAAACAGAAGGCATTTCCATGAGCCGCTATTGGCAAAGTAAAGTTACTCCCTCCTTGTCACCATTACTTTAGCAATTAGCAATTCCTGGCATTTCTCAACTGAACTTCATCGGTGTTTACAGATCATAACAATGACAGGAGAGGATGTTGCAGTTTGTTTTCATGCCGATGACAAATTACATTGATCTCCTTATGCATTTACATAACAGACATGGCAAATAGCTTTAGCATTGATTGCCAATATCCCTTTCCAAGAAACACCAACATTTTTGTCCCAGAGGTGTTTGAAAACATCCACAGTGAAAGCTGAGAAACAGTCACACATAAAGGACTCTGTGTCTATATGACTTGCACCAGTGCTTACATTGGGAAATTGTGGTGAATTTGAGCAAGGACAAAAATGACGTGTGCTCCCCGGGCAGCCTTCGCTAGGTGTTATTACAGCGTGGGGAGGTATGAAGCATCTGTATTTGCCGCCAGGCCACCCTGGTTATTTGCTTAACAAATTACCAGTGGAGATTGTTGTGTACATGCATGTGTGTGTGATCCCCCTCCGTGCTCCATCTCAGCCATGTCCTGGCTGAGTGAACTCGGCATGCATGACACCAGACAAAACAAATGAAGATCAAAGCGTTCATTGTATATCAACCATTTTTGGAGGCTTAGCTGAAACTTTAAGGATTCCTGAAAGCACTTGCCTTTTGCTGTGCAGAGAGAGGCAACGACAGGCAAACAGTTTAATTAAATCACGGTTTTACTACCTGTTTAGATGGATCTTCCAGTTGACTGAAGCTGTGCGGTGCTTTCACTGAGGAATGCTATGCATGACTACTTGAATTTGTAGTGTGGCTGACTGCTGCAGCTCAGGAAGACATCTCACTAAAGTCATCATTTTAGGAAAGTTCTAAAGTCCACAGTGATTCCTCTCATATTTTCCCAGTGGTGGAAAGTAACTAAGTACATTTACACAGTACTGTACCCAAGTACAATTCTGAGGAACTTGTACTTGAGTATTTCCATTTTCTGCTACTTTATACTTCTACTCCACTACAATTCAGAGGGAAATATTGTACTTTACTGCACTACATGTATTTGATTATTTACAGATTCATAATAAATATAATCAACAAATAAATGATGTATTATTATGGATAAATATATTTATTGATCACTTGGTGAAATTCACATGCTATCTGACAGTATATACTTTAAAAAATGAGCTCCATCTTTACCAGCTGCAACACTAAAATGATGAACACATTAATGCATTAATATTTATAATTCAATAATATATAATTACATTATTCTGAATTCACTAGCCCATAATGAGTTAACTGACTCATGGCTTAAAAGTATAGTTAATAATTATAAATAATAATAATTATAGTTAGACAAATTGAGGAAAATTTAATTAGAGTATATGTATGGCTCAATAAGGAAGCTGGTTAATAATTAATTATTGTCTTATGGAGAAGGGGTGGGATTAAATAAGTTTATACTTCTTCTCACTCCTTTTCGAATATGTAAATCAAGGCATCAAGTGTATGTAAATACTACTTGTTTCTGACTGTCCACTTGTTGGTATGATCATTCTTTTTCTTTCTTTATTTTTTCTGTATTCTACATGTTTGAAATAAGTTTTAAAATGAAATGAGTACTTTACTTTCTGTAGGCCTACTTTAAGTATATATTGTGATGCTGATACTTTTGCACTTCTACTTGAATGCAGGACTTTTACTTGTAACAGTAGATTTCTACACTGTAATATTGCTATTTTTACAAAAGTAAAAAGATATGAGTACTTCTTCCACCACTGCATTTTCTATGTAACTGTATATGTTTTGTATGAATTACTAAGTTATGGTTATTATCAAGATGGCAAACATGACATTGTTTTTCAGTCTCTATGGGGCACCTGCAATTGCCTCCTTGCAGAGGTGGACAAGGGGTTTAGAGAGAGAAGTATAAGGGTATATGTTCAACACTGAGACATCTATCAAGATGTTACATGACAGAAACCAAAGCCTGAGGAAATATAGTATCCTGTTACAGTTCAAAAAAAAGTTTAGCTGACACATTTTAAGTTCTTAAAACAGTTAATGTGGACATTAGGACGCAGTAATTAACATAAATGAGTAGGAAACAGTGTGTTTGCTACAGTAGCAGGTTAAGTTAACTAGTTGACAGTGTTGTTGGCAACTTGGCAAGTTAGCTGAGGCGCCACGTTATAGTAGTCATCTCACTCCCAATGCACCAGTTTAACAAGAAAACACTTAAAGTCACTATAATACACACCAGGAACATGACTTTTTATCACATATTTAGTGCTGCTCACCTGCACTAACAGTTAGGCATGTTAGGCATATCTAAAACTTTGTCAGAAACTTAGAAAAAATGTCCTCAACTCACCATTTTGTGACTTTTTCCCAGAATAATAATCTTATCCCTTCGCAGTAACACCGTGCAAATGTTAAACTTGATGCATTTCTGACTTCAACGCAACTTAAAACACATCAAAACACATCCAGCGCTCGCCCAGCAGAGTCCTTCTTCTTTTAACTTCACTCTCTTTCGATGCAAGCTGACTCCATCCATGGAAAACCCTTTACCTCCTTTAAGTAGCTGATTGGTCCGACGAGTCGACCATGGCGAGCTGTGATTGGTTGAACGGGATGTCAATCAAGCTTCGAACGTTCTTCTCCGGGTAGGAAAGCCTCTGGAGTTCCAAAACTACTCACGTGACGTGTGAGGTGGCTCCCTTTGAAACAGCTGTCCTGATGTTTGACTTGATTTGATTTTTTATTAGGATCTCTTTTTTTCTCTATTTTTCCTAGAGTCCTCCAACATAAATACATCACTTTAATAGATATAAACAAAACAAACAATATTTATACATATTATATAATATTTATAAGACTCTTAAAACCCACAATTAGCCCCATACATTAACATTGTACATCACACAAAATAACATTAAAGGTCCCATATTATAAAAAAGTGAGATTTCAATTTTTTTTTTAATTTAAATTTTATTTCTTAAGTCCTATATAAATACTGTGAAAGTATCGAAACACTCAATCCACAGGGAAATACACACACCCCGTATTCAGAAACTCTGCATTTTAAACAAGCGGTTAGGATTTCTGCCCATTCGTGATGTCACGAATATACAATATTTAGATCCTTGACACAATTTTAAACGTAAACATTCTAAATGTGTCCCAGTTTATTCCTGGTTGCAGTGTATATGTGAATGTCATCAGCTGAGAGGAAGTACACATGGACCCAAGCTGTTGACTAGCAATGCAATTCTGTTGCAATTCCGTCAAAATCCGCTAAAACGGAGTGTTTCAGACAGAGGGTAAAAATACAGGCATATTCAGGTCGACAGTATGAGGAAAATCAAGGCTTTTTTTTTAACATTAAAGCATGTACACATGTTCTAGTAGAAACACAAAATACAAGTATGAACCTGAAAATTAGCATGATATGGGACCTTTAAAACATTAAAACAACTGAGTACAACAATTGATACCCTGTATACAGCAGGAAACCAACCTTATACACAATGAACTCTATCATCATTAACATATTGTCTGATGCAAACTAGCATAGGCGTCTGGTGGTCTAACTCTTTGTGCACTCCACCGTATAACTGGAAAATCAAAGTCTAGTCTGATTCTGGGAATGTTTGTTTCCTCTTATCACACTGTATTGAAATAATGTCTTAATAAACAAGCTAAATAACTAACTTTAAGTCAAATTTCTTTACTGAATGAATCCGTATAAAGGCTTTGAAACAACTACTTTTCTTTCATCAGATTTGTTTTTGAACAAAATGACATGTAGTTCAAAGAAATAGCAGTTTTAAAGCAAATTTAAGGACTTAAACATATCCCCCACACACACATTAAACATTTCACAAAAGGGTAACTTTTAAAATACATTACAATTAAAATAAAAAGAACCCGAAATATAACTAAAGCTGGTTTGAGGTCAACAGGTCACTTTAATTAACTTCTCCACACCAATTGCAATTTTTGTTTTTCTATGTAAAAACACATTTTCTCATCAAACCCTGCACACAAACATCTCCAAGTTTTCATATCGTTCCTTATAATATAATGATATAATTTGAAAAGAAACCAAATTGTCTGCTTTGTAACATAGAACTGTTAAAAAGCTGTGCTTATCTTTCAGGGACAATACAATTTTAGACTGGAAAAACATGTCAAACTCATAGATGTCTGGTCAATAAACTAGCACATACTAAAGAAATAACCTCTCCTATTCTGCCACCTACAGGCAGGTGCTCTATTGCACAGCTTTAACACATTCTAAGTATCAACATAACCAAAGGACACAATACTGTATGAGAGCAAACATTTTATTTTGTGACTCATATTGATGCATTTCCCAACACAATCATGATGTTAAATATTAGATCTTACAGGGAATCCTCCACCCATCCCATAATTCTATGCCGTCATAACAAATGAAATGAAAATCAAACACTATCTGGTATTAGTATTTTTTAGTAATAATATAGTCAGTTAGAGGACAACGAATTATCGTCATATCTGTTTATAAATGAACTGATGAAAATACTTTTAAAATGTTATAAACCATTTTGCTTTATTGTGTCAATTCAGTCACTGAGGTTTTACCATGTAAACAAAAGAACAAAACAATCCACTCAACGGGACAAAGCGTAGCTTCGTCTCAGTCATTCCAACGCCGGTTTTGTGAGGCAGGTTACAGTTATGTGGATAATGTTGATGAGTAAAACTCAGCTTTATACTTTGAGTCAGCCCTCAAGGCCCAACTCAAAGTGTTGCATAATATCCTCAAGATGTTACACTAGATTAATTAATACTAATGGTATAAGTTTAAAACAAAACTACATATGAGCTTTAATGCTGTTACAGACAAAACACTGAGAAGTGTTAGAAATGGCAAAGGATCTGAAAGTTTGCATCAGAGTGACAATTCAATCTGATGCCAGATATGAAACAATGGACAAACCCAACACACAATGCCAAGGCGTCCAGTACAACGAGGCCATTGTGTGAAAAACACAGCACAAAAATGTTATTGAAATTTTGACGTTGCATAAGTAGAAATAAAACTTTGACTCGTAATGAATCATCATGATCAACAGGTTGTTTGGTTAATCTCTATCAACACAGCTTCAGTTTTGTCACATTACATCTCTATTTTGGACATAAGAGCCTTTATGGAGCGGACCAGTCCTGCGCTTTCTTCCACAAATAAAGACGATTGTGTTCCAACGCCTTTTCTGTCATGACCATGATAAATATTTCCTTCTCTACTGAGAGAGGATGCACATGATAAAAACCCCAACGTGACTCATGAATGGACTGATCCAATTGTCCAGTTAGCGTGCAATAGCTCCAATGACTAACCTATAGATCCTCAATCTTTAAACTTTAACCAATTTTCCTGCTGAACAACCATGTCTGTTATAAACGCAC
The DNA here is from genome assembly GCA_916700815.1 of Helicolenus hilgendorfi. NCBI lineage: Eukaryota > Metazoa > Chordata > Actinopteri > Perciformes > Sebastidae > Helicolenus > Helicolenus hilgendorfi. Next base: position 2,179 of record CAKALG010027998.1, on the reverse strand, counting down.
CACTGGAGCCGTGTATGACAAAGGCCACATTCTTAATGTGACTTGACTACTGGGATGTTTGAGGACTACTGAGAATAAGTATAATAACCTCTCCTGTCGTGTCCCCACACAACTTGTTCCTAGGCTTCTTTTACTTCATAAATTAAATCAACTGAACTTCAACACACCAAAAGCAGCTGTGGGTACACAAAGATATATATATTGTACCAAACTTCCTCAAGCATTACAAGATGTACATCTTTAGGTACTCTATAGACTCCTCTCTATAGGGTTATTTTTTCTGATAAACAAGATATTAATTTGTAAGTTTGTGCTCCTGAATGGCTCTTGTAAGAAGCGCTGTCTTGTGTGTTTTTTTCTATTGTGAATAAATAACCAATCACATGACGGGTACACTGGACATTTCACAACACAGTGTCCTGAAAGTGATGCAAACGAGCAGGGTCCCTTTCCACTGCCCTACACAACCTAACTTTTTAAAAGCTAAACTAAAATAATCTAATATGAAAGTAAAAACCTGGGGGATGACAACGGAGTAAACGTTTTACTTAAACACGATTAACCTGTTAAGGCTTTTAGCAAAGTTCACTTAGAGCCACTCACGTTTTTGTGTCGATCACCGTAGTTCTCCTACACGCTTGGCACACAGGAGAGTTTCTAGCTGGTTGCAAAATGCAACCTCACCATTAGTTGCCGCTAGATCCTACACACCTTTAATGCGTATAAAAGTTTTAAGAAAATAAACCTTAACAATACCCATCTCACTATCATCACTCTAAAAGTAACTTCACGGATCCAATAAAAAAATTGAAAAAAGTTATGGCATCTTTCAGACAGGAAATATCCTCCTTGGTGCCACTCAGCTGGCGTGGGGTTTGACAGAAACCTCAGACTGATCCCCTGCGGCGCCATTTAGCGGTGCCGACTTGTTTCCAAAGTTCCAGTCCACAGGATTAAGCAGCTGCATGGTCTTCTTGTGCGTCCAGATGGGGTTGATGATAAATGTGAGCAGCGCGAGGCCAACGAAGAAGATCAGGAGAGGGGGAAGGGGCGCTATGCTGCTGAGCTCTCTCCAATGGGTCAAGGATACCCACCACATGTAGTAGGTGAGCACCATGCGACAGTGGAATGTGTGGATCATCACCCACTGGTTGGCTCTCCAGAACAGGGTGCGTGCCCAGCCAGCCTGTCAGGGAGGAAGAAAGATGGAGAGAGGAAATGATGCAAATTTCGTGCTATATATTTTACAATAGTGTCAAATTCACATCCTTGTAACTTTTGTGTACTGAAATTGAATCTCTGAAACAGAGGAACAGAGAACGTTTTGGTACTGGCTCAATCTTTTCTTTAGAACTTCCTCTTTCGAAGAATGTTAACCTTATCTGTTTTGGCAATCTCAAGGTGCACAAGACCAAAGAGGAAATGAAACCATGTGACACTTCCAGTCATTTCTGTGATAGTTGACAAGTCTGTAAGTAAAGGGCTAGAAATAACTGCTCATAAGAAACAAATGTGATGCGGGATAGAAGCGATGTGTGTGGAGCAAAGTGATTCACAAATACACCACCTACCTTCAGTAACATCCAGGATATACAGGTAAATGGCGTGCTCATCTCCAGCAGCAGTGTAACCATCGACAGAAAGTGGCCCAGGGAATCCCACACCACTGCTGCTGCATATCCTGACAGGGCAAAGATATGGTGCGTGGCTAGCGGGAGGTCAAATGACCGAAATACCACACTGGAGGTGTGCAGTGCTACGTTCTCAAACACAAAGAAACCTGTGGCTGTGAGGACATTGAACCACGACCAGTCTTCTTGTCCCCTCACTCTGTCTCTGGTTAACGCCGAGTCCTCAGTCAGTGCTCGGAGACCGGCTATAATACTCTGGATGCCAAACACTGCCCGAGTCGCTGCGAGGTTCCAGAAAACTTTCTCCTTAGCTATCAGGGAGTTGTAGGTGCGGAACAATGCCACAGACAGGAGGTGGGAGAGGAGGAATATTCCTGCATAGAAGCCAAAGCCCAGGCCGATGATCTGAAGGCGGTAGTCCCATTTGAAGTACTCTGCACTGGGCTGGGGAAGAGGGCTGGTCTGCTGGTCAGGAGGATCCATGGTGTTTGAGGGTAGGATGCTGGAGGTCAAGCTGAGGAGCAGGTGGGACTGTCAGAAGGGGCTGG
>CAKALG010027990.1:0-16228 GCA_916700815.1 Helicolenus hilgendorfi | reverse complement strand
TGTAGATTTGTGACACCACGACCTGCTCATCTAATACCTTTGGAGTGATGAAATAATCTTTGTTGATCAAACATACATAATTGAAAAATGTTTACAACAGATGTACTCACCACGATAAAAGGCACATACATGACTCAGATTGCTTTGCTGATTTCCTTTTATCACTATAGGAACTGTGTCGCATTGAAAAGGTGTTACAACACTTACTGACGCAAACAAGGTTCTCGCTCTCAAAATAGTTGACATAGACGTCATAGCTGTTTCGTATTGCAAGATGTACAAAGTATTGCACAGCATAATCTATGTAATTTTACCAGAGCAAAGTGTTTGCACAAATATATTATACGTAAAGTGTGTAAACCCATTATTTTTTTATTTTGTATGAAACCATCTTCTTATAGCGCTACGTCAGTAACAACAGTAATATCAAATTTATCAAACACATAAATGAAGGTACACAAGAGCCAGTCTGTTGAAGGACATAAAAACAGGCAGCTGAATCATAAAGTTCAATCTGGAAGGGACCTTGAGGGAAGAAGATGATGTTTACTGAACAAGGACAAAAGAAAAGAGAGGTTACGAGAGTTATCCTCGACTTCACAAAGAAACAACAACTGTGTGGTTGTAGTACTGTCAGGGTTTCTGTGGTTGGACCCAAATGCAGATACAGGACAACAGGTAGGTGTAAAGGTATTTTATTAAAGGAATATTTGGTATTTTAGGGTGGTGTTGGCGGTGATGAAGGGAAAGGGGGTTTCCGGGGATGTGAGCTGGTTGGCAGGTAGGAAGAGAGCTGGCAGGCGGGCTGGATAAGCTGAAGCAGCAGGAAGTTTTTTTTGGAGGGTGGAGAGCAGCGTTTAGTTGAGGCGAGCAGACAGGCAGATAGATAAACAGGAAACAAACTGGCAAAACCACTAGCAGGAGCTGGCAACATGACACATTGACGAATGCCAGCGATCTGGCGGAGACTGGCCGTTAGAGCAGGTTTATGAAGTGAAGAGGAGCTTGCTTAATTGATGGGCAGGTGTGCTGATTGCAGATTAGGTCCAGGTGAGTCGGGAGAAAGAGAGAGAGGACAAGAGAGGGAGGTGAACAAACAGACAGAGCCAAAAACAAAACACACCGAGCACACGTCACTCATATAATAAAAACACACTCACACCAGCAGGTAGGTGTCACGTGACAAGTTAATACCTATCATTTAATTTGCATCACTTGACAACATTGATACAGATTTACGAGCTCTATGATTATACATAGATGTACATCACCTTCGATCTTGCTGCCAGGTTGACATGGCCAATCAAGCCTCTAACAAATTCTGTAACTCTGACACGCAAGAGTCATATGGCAGCACAAAGACAGGTAGATGTAAAAGCTTCAGCCTTCAAGAGGAGTTCATGTCCTACAAGCAGTCAGCATTCATCTTGTTTTTTTGCAACCAGAAGGGACATGAGAGGGTGGAGCTAAGTACAACCAAACTCCAGCCTCCGTCCTTTCCACGCTTCCCATTCATTGTCTTTGTAAGCAGTAGTGCAATGCATTCTGGTAACGGGGCGGCGCTCATTTGCATAAAGTTGAGGTCTAGGCGCGACTCGTCGCCTCTGGAAACTCTTTAGAAACTTTTAAACAAACCGTTGTCGATCCAAAATAAAGACAGATTTAGCAGCTGCATGGCTTATTTCTCTCATAAAATGTTTTCAGAAACACATTTCGGTGAACTATTTTCGTTATAGAAGAGAAGAACTTTTCCAAACAAGTTCCGGTTTGAAAGCTGGGAGCAGCCGCCCACAAGGGAAAGCATTTGTTCAATCAGGTGCCGAGTGCATAGTGGCAGCCCATCAAGCGTCCAATGCTGAGAAGCGAGGCGATCTATATGACTCTAAATTAGATTAGATTAAACTTTATTAATCCCACAACTGGGAAATTCACTCTCCACAGCAGAAAGAAATACACATCTATGAAAAATATACAAAAAATACACAAAATATACACAAGAAAAATACACCCAAGTACCCCGAATAAAATAAAATAAAATAAAAATAAAATAAAATAAAATAAAATACTATATACACAAATCCACATGATATATACATAAGTAAATAAAGTGCAATAAAGTGGGACCATAATTTACTAAATGAACATCATGCTGTATTAAAGAAGACTTAAAACTAGTGATTGAGACCATAAACTCATGTTTACAATGTTTACTGAGGTAATAAATCAAGAGAGTAGTAGGCTCATTTTCTCATAGACTTCTATACAATCAGACTTCTTTCTGCAACCAGAGGAGTCGCCCCCTGCTGGCTATTAGAAAGAATAAAAGTTTAAGAAGCATTGGCTTCACTTTTGAGAAGTTGCCCACTGTTTAAACCAAATGGTTTTAATTGCCTAAAATGTGAAAGAATTTGAAATTGTCCCAAATTGTTGTAGATTGCTGTGTAAGGGTTTTGTGCTTAACAGGCAGAAACAGAGAGAATCAAATTAGATTTGACACTGAACCCTGCGGATACTGGAAGACCTCTTATAAAATGTCATCTCCTGTGTTTAGTTTAATTAAAATATGAATAAATACCCACAGCTTTCCTCGTTGACTTTAACTTGCATGATTCCAAAATGTTCCTTGTGAGTGCAGAAGTGAAACCTTAGTGGGTAAACCTATTAAAGCCGGAGTAATGACTGAAGCCAGAGTAAAATTGTGCTATAACTGCCGATGAGATTATGAGGATGCTCTATGGAATTATTTTCTGATGCTATCTCCTTTTTTTCAGAAATAGCATATCATCTTATTAGTTTTCGATTTGAGAACCCAGACTAGCGTAACCAAAGTAACTCAAGTCTCACTCTGGATTTTGTGAAAATATGTTTTTCGTTATGGTTTATTTTTTAATGAGAATATAAAAAACAATATTTTACCTGCAATCACTCCCATTGTAGTTCAATCAAACATGTTGTGAGGGCGTGAAGGGAGATAAATGAGGGTTGTCTGTATGCATGAGAGAGGAACACCATAAACGTTTTCATGCAATGTGTTCTGAATGTAAAGGCCTCATGCACTTGAATGTAATTTGCAAGCTTTGTTGGAGGCTATATGCTTTTAGACAGAGCGATTATGGTCTTTTGTAGAATAATAGAACACGAATTGCGTAGAAATAGCCTTTTTATTTTTCTGTATAACATCTCGTCTGTCATTCTTACAACTATTAAAGACATTTTATTCTAATCAATCATACCTTCTTGTACAGAACACTGAGGGGTACTTTTTATTTTACTTAATACTCACAATTCACTATATTTCAGAGGAAATTATGGTACTTTTTTTAACACCATTTATTCAACAAAAATAGTTGTCAAATAAGTAGTAATAAAAGGAATAATTTGACAGTAATTCCAAATAAATTCCAAATAAGTTGCTTGCTAATTATCACCTAATTACCATGAAATTTGCGGACCTGTAAAATGAAGTGTTACCGCTGAACGGAGTCATTTTACAACAAGTCATACTCACCGAATATTTAACTAAAAATACAATGATGCTGTTAAAATTATTGAAATGCATGTAGGCCAGTGCCCCTCACATGTTTCCATAACTGCAAAAACCATCCAGTCTGATGTGTCCTGAATGCTGTAATGTTGTTGTGTTAGACAGTTCCAGTGTTCCAGTTCCCAACACTCAACATCAATACGATCAGCAGCTAACTGTCACTTTCAATGAACATGCCGAGTGCTGAACTATGCCTGAACCTAATACTATTTTAACGATGAAGACAGTGACACTCACTCACCAGAAGAGCTGGTTTAAGTTTTGAGTTGTACAGTACATGCACTACACTGGGAATACTTTACTCTGTAGAAATCAATATTTAATCAGCACAGTACAAAGGCAAGCTGAGCACTATGACACCTCTCCCTATGGAGGTGAAGGAGAGAAGAGTTCAGCTCCAAATAGGATATCGCTGCATGGCCTGTATGACTCCCTTCTTATACGATTTTGCTTGCGTTGCTTCTTTGTATATTTCCTAATATGTGGAATTGTTTTTATGTGGAAGAAGAGATATTGTATCTCAATGGGACCTTCCTGGTTATAAAGAATAAACGCTCACGGGCAGAAGAGAGATTTTGTATCTCAATGGGACCTTTGTGGCCAAATAAAGGATGAATAAATACAATTAAAATAAATTTAAATATTATAATGGACACGCTCACGGGCAGAAGAGATTTTGAAAGCAGGCATAAATGTTTAACGCTGAGGGTAGCTGTGACCCAACTGCATAACAGCTCTAACTATGTGTACGATTCGTCTACAATAGGGGGAAAAAAGTAAGTATGCTTGACCCTCCTACTGTCTTTCGGTCGACCGTGCAACTTTTGTCTTCCCGTCTGGTTTGCCTGTTTATAAAGCATACAGTAGAAATTATCACCCAATTCTGTGTTACACCTTTTTGGCCAACTTCATTCCAAATCATTACCACGAATTGTAGACTTTTTTGGGGGGGGAAATTAACGTTAATAAACCTAATTTCTGTGAAATTATACAACATTTTTGAGTAAAAAAAGAAGAAATTGTGAATTATTTTGACTATAATTATCAGATAAACATAATGTTGATGGATTATCACTGGCTGGTTTATGTCAAAGTTTAATCAGAACATTGTTTTAGAAACCATTTCAAATTGTTTTAATGGCAGCAAATAATGACACCTGTGACCACAGATACTATAAATTTGAATAAAATACCCAAAAATCGTAGTGTAGTGGTCAATGTATTTTTTTCCGCAAAGACCATAGTAGGGAACCATCCATGTTATTTTGGGGCAATTAGATCAAAGAAATCCCAATTTATGATATAATGAAGTTTGAAAACGGGTCAAAATTGACCCGAGGACAACAGGAGGGTTAAAAGTACTGTTGTGAATGAACATTGTTGTCCCAAAATAACTGAACAAAAAGTGAAAAAATAGCAGATAGTGGTGAGACAGACGTAGCAGCTGCTCAGAAAACCAAAAAAAAGATTAAGTTGCCATAAGCAACACACCTCTGAGGTCACAGGTCAGCTCACACCACACATCTAACACTGTTACTGTCAGCAAAAGATGCTATAAACAGTTTTTTTAAATACTGCAAAAACAATGCAGTATATGTTGTGTGTTTAATCAAATTAACACAAACTAACTAGTTGGGTAAAACATAATTCAGCTGCCTGGCCTTCAGCAGCTGTCCGCTGTGTGTACACTGTATCTGATGGGTTCATGGAGGCGACAGGACGCTTTCACAAAGCTGAGCAGCGGCGGGTCAACGGGGCCAACTGTTCATTTTCTCTTGGAAAGTAGTTCTGCTATCGACTGCCTGCGTGCTTTCAGATATAAATAACACCTTAACTAAAGAAAATGTGCTTTTCATTCATCTTATTATTATTATTTTATCTGTCACTTTCAATTTATTTACTACACAGCTGTGGATAACAGTAATTATAGATTTCAGAGTTTACACATCCACCGATAACAAACATCTTATCTTGTCAATGTATTCCTGCACCAGAATATCTTCTGATAAACTGATAAACTGGTGGAAAATAACTCAAAATGTACTCTTTCGTACCCACACAACACATCTGTAAAAACCTCACTGACACAACCACAAGTAAAGTTATCGTGGAGCGAGTTTCTCCTGTGTGCTACATGTAACAGCTGTTTCAGTATAAAGAGTGGAAGTTACATCAGTGTATTACTGTGTGGGAGGAGAATTAATAAATCTGTATGAGTTTCAATGTAGTTTTTACCAAAAGTGTTGTTTTTTTTGCAAGACCAATACCCTGAAGAAGACTGTCTAGTCAAAACTTGGTAAATTATTCCATCATTTTTTGCATCATGGCTGTGCGCCTATCTTCCTTCACACTTGTCAACACATTCCCAACTCATCAAATACTGCATCAGAGACCGACGCACGGGGCACACCACCTGCGTTACTTTTGGACAGATCAGGGACAGCGTGTCAATACACCATGCGTAGTGTCCTGTCAGCACCTCTCCAACACCGGTGTGTGCTCCTCCTCTCTCTCATCGTGGGTTTTTGCAAGTCTTATTAGCTTTTGAACCCATAACTCAAATATTCACCACGTGATAAACTAATATTACAGACTGCATTTACTCTTCTACTACTGTAAGATAACTGCAGAAACACCTGAGACAGATATGCTATAAATACTTGTATCATCTTATTAGAATCAGGCTGTCAAAGAACTTCATTTAAACACTATAAAAACCCCAATTAACATCCCTTATCGTGATTTTTCCCACGTAATACGATTTTCGCTTTGAGGGAAATTGAGGTTAAGTCAAGTAATAGATCCACGGTTAAGAATGAATATCAAAGAAACACTCCAAAAACTCAGTGAGAATTAAAACTGTGTCTTTGCAGGTAATGAGACAATTTACATGCCAGACATGCGAGAGGAGGATGAGGACGTCGCTCGCTCAAAACGCTCTTATCTCAATCCAAGGAGACGGTGTTTGTCTGGAGACTGAAGGGAATTTTCATTCGACATGGTGTCTTTTGATTTTTCGTTAAACTTTAATATCATAAGGAAATTGTGTTTTCCATTTTATGCAAGCAGCTTTCATGTATTGTACATCAGATTTCATCAGCCGAGTCAGACGTTAACTGGGTTTTCTTGGAAACATCTTTATAACAACGTTGCCGGGCACTTATACAGGCAGCTCGGTCTATCTGCAGCAGTGTCTGGTACATCCTCAGACCTCAGCATCAGTTCTCAGAAATCAGATGAAAGGTATAATTTCTTAGACCACCAACAGACTTCAGGCCACACGGCAAACAACTTGGACATCAGACCTCCGCTACCTCCTTTCATGTCCTAAAAATGGACACCATAATGCTGGTTGTCACTCTTTTTATTCTAGTTTAAAGGTTCCAGTAATGTAAAAATCCATTCAGATTTACAATCACATAAATGATTGTAATTCAGAACCATTTTCCGATGGGCCAAAGGGACTGATTGGGGCACCGAACACTCTTTAAGGAAGTATTTTAAAGTCACAAGATAAATTGCTGTGAAAAGTGATATAAAGGATTCTGTATTAGGATTCATTAATGCTATTATCCCCATCATGACAGCCATGACTAATAGCATCACGTACACCATTGCGTTCAACATCATTCCCCTCTGAGCTGCCATTATCACCATCCTGCTGTCATTTTCTGCTTCATGTCATCTGCCTGATTGTAGGATATGATGATGATACGTCAGTATGACACGTGCCACATTACATTCTGATTATATTTCAAGATACAGACTTCTTCCATACTGTTACTATGCTATTCTCATACTTCTCCATGCAAGTACTGTATCTCATGATCTCGTAGGCAGGCATTACTTGAGTTATAGCGAAGCCAAGTTTACTCTTCAATGTATAGTATACATTCAAACCATATGTAGGCCTACACGTACATGCCATGAAGACTACATAAGTAGTTTTGTTGCCTAAACTTAAACAAGTCAATCATTTCCTAAACCTAAAAATGTAGTTTTCTTGCCTAAACCTAACCAAGTCAATCTTTTCCTAAACCTAAAAAGGCAGTTTTCTCGTCTAAACCTAAACAAGTTGATCTTTTCCTAAACCTTAACTAAGTAGTTCACTTGTCTAAACCTAACCAAGTTGTTTCCTGTGAAGACAGAAGTTTATTTTGAAAAGACTGGAGCAGAAATTGACGCTTGGCATTTGTAGGAAAATACGCTGATCTACTACACAAACCAAATACAAAGAAAACTCACAAGGGAAAGGCAGAGGTGAACTATTTGAAAGGCTTATAAATTAACGGCTGAGTATAGTAAAGGGATTACGATCACTGGCAAACAGATAAAGCAGTCTGAGAGGCAGTGAGTGAAAACACCGGCACAACTAAAGTTATAGAGAATGCCAGGGTTTATGTAAGGTGATGGAGGATTTGTGAGAATACTTACATGCACCCTGGGGAGCTTTACTGTTGGAATTAGGAGACATATGAGCCAGAGAGTCTGGATGAAGTAGACATCTCCATCAAATGACCAAACAGGCTCAAACTGCTCTTCGCGCTGAAGGGGCTTTGGCAGGGATGTCGGTGCATCCCGGCCAGCTGTGTGGACTGATTTGGAAATCAGTCCACACAGTTAAAAAAAAAAACATGGTATGACTAAATATAAAGAGGGTCTTTGTCAGAAAATTAAATCTCTTTTAGTCCACATAAGTCAAAATGTCTCAGTGTCCGTTGCTGCACATGGTGGAAGGTCAAGACCGTGACCAATCACAGCGTGTGTGGTGAGTTTTTTAATGAGCCCAAGCTACGTGTTTGGATTCAGCTATGCTTTCATTAAACTCTGAATTATACTGCCCACTATGCAACTTGTTCATTAAACCCTCCTTGCCCCTTTTTATTTTACCTTCTTTTTCCCAAATTTCTTGTACATTTGCTATCTTTTCTTTCTCCCTCATTACATTTGTATTTCACTCTTTTCTCTGCGTTTCTTTAATTAAGTTTGATATCAGATAAATTCTTAGTAAAAGGTCTTGACTTCCATTTATATTCCCTCTCTCTCCTTATCGTTTTTCTCTCTTCCCCGCTCCTTTTTAATATCTCACTGCTTCCCTGTAATCTCAAGAGAAAATGAGATTAAATCCCATAGAGAGTCTAAATCCCGCACCATCCTCTGGACCTCATGGGACAGCGTATTTGACGTCCTGGGAATGAGAACGAGCTGGCTGCTCAGGGCACACGCCCCTCCACTACAAATCTGCCCACAAAGTCTAAGCACCAAAGACTTTCTGTCATTACTTCATCATTTGGTTATAATAAACAATTATCTTTTCCTTCATTCACTTGTCTCTGCTGAATAATGCAACACCTGCGTCCTGCCATGCTGTCCGTTCTCACTCATTCCTTATTATGATCGCACTCCTGTCTGTCTTTCTCACCAGGCGTCACCAGCGCCATCATCCACACATGACTTTACTTCATCAGTTTGTCTTCCGCTCCCTTTGATTTATTCCTTTATCACTCCCCCTTAGTATTCCTTTCTCGCTCGTATTCCCTGCGTGATTTTCTTACCTCTCTACTTCCTATTTTTCAGAAAATCACTACAATCTGGCAATCACTTAAAGTCACACGTTACATCTTCCATTTGCAATTACGCAGTAGTAGTTTTTGTAGTGATTTTTTGAAACTGCTATTAAAGGGGCTCAATGTAAGAATCAGAGATTGCTTGTTAACAGTGACGTCAGCGACAGTCAGCTTCCTGTTGCTCGCACTCGTGCTCGCACTACGTAGACGCGAGCGAGCATCAGTCAAAACAGTGAGACGACACACGAAACTGAACGTGATTGACAGGCATCATGTTGATTAACTTCAACATTGGCCATCTAAACATGCTTGGCAGTAATGTTTTCGCTTACCAAACGAAGGTCCCTCTGTGAATAGAAGGCCAGGTCGATGTTGATCCTAGTTTTCCCCTGTCGATCACATTCCTGTTTTGTAAGACGGGCTTAACCAAATGAATCTTTTTGTTTGTGTTGGAGTCTGGGTTGTTGTGGGGGCTGGTCCATTTCTATCTGAACTTTAGCTATCGTTGCACACTGGTACGTGTCCACAGGGGCGTTATTTATCACCAGGGATCGCCTCGCTTCCCAGCATTGGACGCTTGATGGGCTGCCACTAGACACAAGGCACTTGGCCTCAAACCGGAACCAACATGGTGGCTCGTTTGGAAACTTTCTTCTCTTATATCACGAAAATAGTTCACCGAAATGTGTTTCTGAAAACATTTTATGTAAGAAATAAGCCGCGCAGTTGCTGAATCTGTCTTCATTTTAGATCGACAATGTTTATTTTAAAAGTTTCTCGGGAGTTTCCAGAGGCGGCGAGTCACGCCAGACGCCCTTGATTTGCATAAAGTAGCCTAGAGGAGAGGGCAACATGATGGTCCGTTTCTCGAATCGTGCCGCCACGCTACCAGAATGCATTGCACGGCTGCTTACATAGACAATGAATGGATAGTGTGGAAAGGACGGAGCCTGTGGACATGTACCATTAGCCCTGTAGTGGAGCTGGAGAGAGTAAAGACACATGCGAGCGCACATGACGTCACATCCGTTGGATTTTCCCAGAAAAACGGCCCAGGTTTTTCCACATTAAAAGCAGTCTAAAGGCTGATAGAGGAAACCCAGAAAGTCGTGCAAGGTTTCTTTTTTTAGGTTACAACCTGTTCACACATTGGCAATCAAAAAACAATCAAAAAAACAATTAAAAAACGTTTATACGTGTAAAAACTTACATACAGTCCCTTTAATGTGAAAAAAAACAGTGGAACAAACAGCTGGGAAAGATTGCACATCTTTCAAAGCAATATTGCAGATTCAAATTGAATCTAATTTAAACCTTTCATGGTGTGCTGTTTCAATCTGCCATCATCATCATGCACATTAAATCAAGTCTGTTCAAGTTCACTCAGGTAGAAGTTTATACCTTATGTGCACGCGTTTCTTTTTTATTTCAAATGTGAGGTCATCTTCAAAACAACTTCTCTTCATTTATCTAATCTAACATGCACAAACACTTTAGCATACATAAATGATGAACCCACTGTTGAGCTGCATGGATGTTGTGTCACAGCTCCCTTGAAATTATATTAAAAAGAAAGGAAGACCGGCAATAAATGCGCATACAGCTGTACTTGTACAATAAACCCAGACAAAACGTATACTGATCAGACCCCTTGCAGCTACATTATGGGATGGATGTCAATGTCACAGCACAAGGTCTGAAATAAGTATGATTATAAAGAAACCTGGACAATCTGGGTTGCTATTATAATAAAGAGATGAGAACAGGAGGTGTCTGAGACTGAATATAACACGCAAGGTGTGTTTCATGTGTTAGATGAATGCTCCACAGGAATACCTTTGAGAAGCCTGTAATTGAAAGCGAGAGTGACGTGATCGTAGGCGACATGAGCTTTTCCTGCCAAAACCCACAGATTTCACATAACATACTGTAACAATGATGTGATGTGTTGTCACAGCTGAGTAACCAACTCCATTCATTTAAACACCTCGTAGCTCCGAGCTCTGTCAAGTCAAGCCAGTTTTATTTGTATAGCCCAATATCACAAATCACAAATTTGCCTCAGGGGGCTTCAAAATCTGCACAGGATACGACACCCTCCTTGACAATACGACCCTCTCATTGGATAAGGAAAAAACCCTTTTAACAGAAAGAGAGACAGAGAGAGAGGCACGCAGCACTGCTTGTGGGATATAAACAACAGAGGGTTATTGAGAGAGCTTAAAGTTAATATTGTTCTCATCAGCAGGCTTAAATTATACATTGAGCCTGAGACCGACCCACCAGCTAACTAATTGAAAGTTAGGGCAAAGAAGATGGGTTTTGAGTTTGGATTTAAAGGCCTCCGCAGAATCAGACTGACGTCTATAGGGAGGTTATTCCAGAGGAAAGTGGCTCGATAAGAAGAGGCCTGATGACTTCTTTTTCACTCTGGCACAGACACATTGCCAAGTATTCTGAGAGCAGAGAGTCCTGATTGGAGTATAAGGTTTAAGTAGATCAGACAAGTAAGAAAGAGCGTGCCTATTTACAATTTCATAGGTCATCAGAAGCACTTTAAAGTCTGATCGGGAGCCAGTGCGATGAAGCTAAAGCTGGTGTAAAAAGAAAACTTTGTGTGGCCTAAAATCATTTCTCTTTTCTCCTTCAACAAACAGCTGTGTGTTCTGTCAAAAATGTATTTAGTATGTGTCCTTTTTTTAAATAGGTATTTTTCCCCCCCTGCTGCTTATTTCCATTTAAATGAGCTGTTTCTATTAAAGTTATGCAGAAGACCTTCTGAATGTGTTTTGCTTTCACAATATAAAACGATTGCAATCATTGAAATTGTTTTTTTCAGAAAATTGACAGTATTAAATAGGCCTTGGGTGCTTTCAGGTAATCTTTGGCACATCTCTTATGTGTATATTTCTTCTCTAATGGTTTGATCTAAAGTTTGTTTTTATGAGAGAGGACAAGTAATCAGCAAAGTGCTGACCTCCAGTGGTAAAACCCTCAAATAGCACTCAGTGATGGAACAGAAACTTTAAGGTAGAGGCTAAATGTGGTACATTTTTGTCTCCATTTTAACAGCTCCTCTGTGTTTGGATCCTCTGCTTTCTCTCTTCAGAACTGCAGACCTGATGAGTGAAATCAGCTTCATGGGAGACACCTGGGCCCCTTGTGCTCCATGCTTAAAAGCCCAAGCATGCAGCAACTTTTACATACTTTTTGGTTAAAAATCACTGTTTTTGTTCAGTATATCCATGTGTCTCCCGTTTTTGTCACAATTCAAGAGCCAGGCCGTGATAAATATTGCCAACTCTGCCTGCTGAGGTCCTGAGAATAATATAATGTGGAAAAAAGCACAACTCCAAGTTACCTGGAACCGGACAAAGGCCGAAAAAAGAATTGGATGAGCTCCCATTTGTCGCAGCCCAGCTCTAGAATTGAGACAAAAACAGGAGACACACGTGTATACTGAACAAATAAAGTGATTTATTAACCCCAAAGTATCTAAAACAGTAAGTCAAAAGAATGTATGGGAGGAATCTGTAGAATCAGTAGTGTAGGGAATGGATGTTGTGCTGTAAAAACAAGAAAAAGCAACTAAAATCTATTCTGGATTTTACAGGCAGCCAGTGTAGAGAAGCTAATACCGGAGTAATATGATATATACAGTATGTCTTATAAGCATGGAGCACACGGGGCCCAGGTGTTTCCCATGCTGCTGATTATTACACTGATGAGGTCTGCAGCCCTGGAGAGAGAAAGCAGAGGATCCAAACACAGAACGGCCGTCACACCGGACACCTTTTGATGGACAATCTGCAGATTTTTAAAGGACTGAAGGTTTTGCTCTTCTGGCCTGCAGCTGCTTCAGTGATGCCGCCTTGCCCACATTAGTGCTGATTATACTAATGTGTAGGGATGCTAGGATATCAATAACGGATGTCAGGTCGATACTGACTCAAATAGCTGGATCGGGTATCGGCGACAATGGGGCCAATACCCAATGCCAAGGTATCGCTATTGTGACTGAAAAGATAAGATCCCTACTAATGTGGCAACTGTTCGGATCAAGTAGAGGTTAACCATGTTAACTGATTTACATGAAATATTGAGCTCTGAAGACAGTTTCCCTTGATTCACCAATGGAGGGTGGAAATTATATCCATCTTTTTAATAACCCTGAACACCATCTTGCACCTCTCTTGCCCCCCGTCTCTCCTTAACCAGTTTCAATCTGAAAAGAACATGAATGTAAATCAATGGCAGAGATGCAGCACCTCACGTCCCCCGAGGGGCTGAAAGCAATGAGGCTAAAAAGGAGCTTTCAGCATTCTCACAGTGTTGAAATCAATGGACCGTGACGGCCCTGAAGATTAATGAGGGGAGCTTCAGCTGAAGAAGCACGACGACTCTAAAAACACGTGTAGCCATGTTCACCGTGACCGTTGTTCACGCCTTTGATCACAGCAATGAGTTAGTGAATGGCTCGCATTTTAAAGAGGACTTATTATGCTTTTGTGCAATTTCTCTTTCCTTTAGTGTGTTATATAGGGTTTTTTTGCATGTAAAAGGTCTGCAAAGTTACAATGTCCACGCCAAAGGGAGTTACTCTCACCAACAGAAACACTGCTCCTGAACTGACTGAAACGCCTTGATTGAAGTCTCGTCTTTTCTTCTGTGACATGGTGATGTCACCAAGTAACATATTTGCATAATACCCACTAAGCGGCTAGTTTGGCACGACCTCAAGCAAAGTTAGTCAGAGTGGAGCTGGATATAGAGCTTGAAGAGTTTGGTTGTAAAAATAAAGCGTTTTTTTGAACATTAAAGCGTGTAAACATGTTCTAGAAGAAACCCAAAATACAAGTATGCACCTGAAAATAAGCATAACATGTCCTCTTTAATATCATCCAACAAAAACTAAAGCAGTCCAACACGTAAAGTCACAATACTTGTATTTCTTTATTGAAATATAATCGACCCCTGAGGCTAGATAAAAAGGCCACAGTTTTGTTTGTGCCTCGTCTAGCTCCTCAGTCTGACACAGCCAGTTAGAACACAGCAGACCTGTCCAAAAACACACATATTACACGACTGGTGTCACAACTCCAAATGTTCTATTTTTTTTTGTAATCCAAACCTAAAGTTTACACGGCCCATACTGCCACATATTGACAACGTTTCAGGACGTACACGACTCAAATCAATTGCATAACTTCAACAATTCTCGAGTGTCTATTTGAAAAAGAATGCTACCTCTCCAATTCATGAAACAAAAGTGCTCAATTTGGCTCACATATAATCCAGGGTCAGATAATCGATACGTTATATATTCACTTTCGGGCATTTGTGTTTGGTCTGCCTGAAATGTGAAGACAATAAATCTGCAGGTTTCTTTGTACCAGCCACAAGGATTCATTCACGAAAGGTAACTTTCTCATTTCTAACTGGATTTTGGACCTCAAACCAAAAAGTTAAATAGTCAACTAGAAGACATCGGTCTGGTACATGAGCGCAGTCTGCTTTAAAGGTGAAGTGTGTAGGATTTGGCGGCATCTAGTGATGAGGTTGCAGATTGCAACCAACTCTCCCGTGTGCCAAGCGTGTAGGAGAACTATGGTGGTCAATGTGAAACCGCGAATGGCCTTCTATAGAGCCAGTGTTTGTTTTGACCGTTCTGGATAGAAACATGGTGGCGGCGGAACAGGGGACCCGCTCCGTATGTAGATATAAACGGCTCATTCTAAGGTAACGAAAACACCACGATTCTTATTTTCAGGTGATTTTACACTAAAGAAAACAAACGTATTAATATTATATTCCAATTTCTGCCACTATACCCCCTAAATGCTACACACTGTACCTTTAAAAAATGGTGTGACATTTTTGGAAATACGCTTATTCACTTTCTTGCCGAAAGTTAGATGAGAAGATTAATACCTCTCTTGAATCCGCATCACTAAATATGAGAACAGGAAATATGGAAACAGCTCTCCTGGTCCAGTCTAAAGGTGAGAAATAATTCATTCACATAAACCCACGTAAAACCACAACTTGTATAGATTATACTAACTAAATATCACATATTCAGTGAGCTTTAGAGGTGCTGGTTGGCTGATGTTGTTACCTTGAGATTGAGCCAGATTAGCGGTTTCCAGTCTTTACACTAGGATAACAACTGCAGGCACTATTTCAAAGGGATAGTTCGGGTGTTTTGAAGTGGCGTTGTATGAGGTACTCATCCATAGACAGTGTATTACCTATAGTGCAGTCGGTGCGTCCCCAGTTTGGAGAAACAGACAGGAGTTACCACACGGAGGTAAAGCGATGTGCTGCTGTGGACGGGACCGGTAGCTAAACATATTTTAGACACCTAAACGAAAGGCCCACCTAAAAAAAACAATATCAGTTTAGGTGTAGGCTATATTTATAATATTTTAACCGCATTACCTTGCTGTGAGACAGCCCTTTCCGATGGGGAACTGAAGCATCCATCTATGCTCTGATAAACGCAACCAGACTCCATTGAAAAAACTGTAATTTTACCTTGCAGAACACAGGAGATGCTGGTCTACCGCTGCCTCGATCAGTCAGTTTGTTTGTGCTTTTGTGTGACTTTGGTGAATCTGAACTACATGCGAGGTAAAATTACAGTTTTTTTTCAACGGAGTCTGGTGGCTTTGGTGAGAGCATACTGTAGATGGATACAACGGCTTGGGTTCCCTCTTGAAAAGGGCTATTTGACGTCAAGATAAACCGGCGAAAATATTCTAAATATTGCGTACACTTAAACGGATATTGATTTTTTTAAGTGAGCCTTTCTTTAAGGTGGCTAAAATACATTTTGCTGCCAGTCCCGTCCACAGCAGTACATTGCTTTGGTTCCGTGCCGTAACTCCTGTTTGCTTCTCCAAACTGGGGGTGTGCTGAACATCATCTACTGTAGGTAATACACTGACTATGGATAAGTACCTCATACTTCAAAACACCCAAACTATCCCTTTGTTATTACCGATGTAACTCTCAGCAAGAAAGAGAATAAGCGTATTTTCCGAAATGTCAAACTATTCATTTAAGAAATTTCACATTGAACAAATAAAACATTTAAAGTTACAAACTGGACGAC
>CAKALG010027989.1:0-11672 GCA_916700815.1 Helicolenus hilgendorfi | reverse complement strand
ATTGATTTACATGGGCACCGAAAGGACGTGGGCAGCGCGTCTCCGAAAAATCGCAGCACTTTCGAGGCCTATGTGAAACCGGGATTACGCAGGCTTTCCGTTTAGAGTTTGTAGTCTCCAAGCCCAAGCCGACACACCCGGGTGATGTCACGTGAGTACACAGGCTGTGTTGTGCTCTTTGTAACTAATGATATGACTATTTCTAACATGTAAAAATTGGTGGCGTGAACCTTTAAAGGTGTGATAGGTCATCATGATTTGAAGGCTGCTTCTGTACACACAAATGACCGGTCAAACAGACACATAAAACCTGTTTTCTTTACAATGTTTGTGATAAAACTAGATGTTCACATTCAGCACTCACAAAAACTCCCTGTCACACACACACACACACACACACACACACACACACACACACACACACACACACACACACACACACACACACACACACACACACACACACACACAAACCCGGCTTGAGTTGTGAGTTAGAGCTGAGATTGTCCATTAGCAGTGGTCCAACGCTGTTTCAGGCTTAATGAAGTAGAAAGCAAGAAGAAAGAAAAAGCCTGCAGACCTGATTAATGAGAGAGAGAGAGGGAGAGAGGAAGAGAGGAACAGAGATGAAGACTAAAGGAGAGAACAGGGAAAAGAGAGAGAGAGAGACAAGTAATGTATAATTAGAGGTGATGAAGTAAGAAGGGAAGGACAGAGAACCGGAGAGGAGGGAGCTTGTGCTTGATTTTTAATTGATCCGTGTAAAACTGCGATGTGAGAAGCGCTTACCTCGTCCTAATTCCTTCAACCCCTTTACTAAACGGTCCCTCTCACCTCCTCTCAAAGCTATCACTCCATCTCCGTCTCTGAAAGTCTTTTGAAGAATCTCTGTGTCTATATGAGCGTATGGCTTAACACTGTGCAAGCCTGGCTTACCTCTCTGCAGCTCAGCGGGATATGATTAAAGTCACGGTCCAGTTAACTGCTGGTCGCCCTCGGCCTGTGGGCCTCGAGAGGAACCACCCACCTGCACTGGGCCTCTTAGGGAAGGCTAAGTGCACAGCCACACACACACACACCAATGAAATCAGTCACCTGTGCAGGGCCATGCAGTGAGCGCTAGGCTCTAGCTAAAGCTTGGCTATGCTCTAAAAAGCAGCAGCAGGAACAGCACTGCAGGTTGGCGTGGGTGTTCATTAAAACACCCAGCACCATTCACAGGGAGAAACAAGGCCATAAAAGCAATTAATCTGCCCATAAACAAGCTATTCCGCCTGTCCAACACACCCACAGCACACACAGGCATGACAGTGGGAGCAGGGAGGAGGGGATGCTGGGCCTCTTGTTCCTCCCGGCTCCCTTTCTCATTATCTCTGTCTGGATTTATCTGACTAGTTCAGAGAAACAGAATCAAAGATCTTAAGGTTTTTTTTTTTTTTTTAATCTAAAAAGCATTGCTATCTAAATCCTGCAGTGCTAAAATGTAGAGATAGCGCTACACCGAAAGCGGGTAAAAAGTCTCACATCACAATCTCTACAGATCAGCACACTGGGCTTAGATAGTGATGTCATCCCACAGGTTTGTGCTCTGTTTTGCAGGGTTCACCTCTTTTTTTCACCCGTTTCTTTGCTTTCATTCCTGTCCTTATAGACAAATGTGCACCAATTCCATAATACAATATTAATAAGAGAATATTTTGATAATGGGATTAAGGATTTAGATTTATCATATCATATTTAAGATATGTCTGGAATTCATTTCATTTTACCTGAGGCCCCACAATACGATATCATCACAATACTTAAGTCACGATATGATTGTATTGCAATTTTAAGTATTGTGGTAAGATTAGCTTTTTCCACCTGCAAATTATGCAGTTTGTCAACATCCGTTTTATCTGATAAGATACCGTTTTCACTGTGTTCATATCAGAGTTTTCATTCACATATCTTGAGGTCAGAGGTCAAGAAAACCCTTGGAAAATGGCCATGCCAGTTTTTCCTCACAAGTATTTAGCATAACTTTGGAGCGTTATCTAGCATTCATTCCAACAAGCTAACATGACACGGTTAGTACCAATGGATTCCTTAGGTTTTTCTACTTTCATCAATTTATAAGTTTAAGACTGAGCCTGCTGCAAACTCTGAAAGACAGAATAGCAGCCGTCGATTTTTATTCCTTCACCCCTAATTTTACTAAGTATGGGGTGGTGAAAAAAATAAATACTTACACAGAAACACAGAAAAAAACATGACAAAATGTAAACAGAAACACGAAAAAAAATGTGAGTTTTGAATCATCAAAAAGATGTTGTGGATTTAATGCACAATATATAATATATCGCAACATAGCAATTGTATCCATGATTAAATAAATAATACTCTAACTTTTTTTGTTGTTGGTGCAATATAACATTACAAAAAGGTCGCAATAGATCGTTACTCTAGTGACGGTCACAACGAATTGCCGGTACGCAGATGTCTGCACAGAGTCTACGTGTACAATCTCTGATGACGAAATTTACGTCACGCATTGGGCCATCGCGTACTCACGGACGTGGAAGGTTGGCTTAAGTGCCGGGTATTTTCCAAGGTCATGTCTACCTGGGGACAAGTTTAATCTTTTAGTAAGTGAAAATATAAAAACTATTATAGAGTCTTACATTAAGCAGCTGTTTACTTGATTTCTTCCCCAGGTCTTAACAACACATATCTGTATTTCAATAATCCCTATACATTTTCCCTCAACCAGATGTTTATTACCCCAGAGGACAACAAGAGTATCTGTCAGAGTATCTGAAACAGATAAATCATTGATACCGGTGTTAGAGTTAGTATTGATGAACCTCCCCTCTCCTCACTTATTACACTTTTATAACAACACTAAACATATCAGATATGTGGTATAAGCAACAGAGCGTGTGTGTGTGTGTGTGTGTGTGTGTGTGTGCATGTGCAAAAACCTTGTGTGCATTTATTGCCAGAGGCTGTACAGATGATGAGAGATGATGAGTTGGATGCCTCCACCCTATTGAGTAATAATGAGGGCGCTGTGATTGCCTGAGCTAAGAATAGTAGGCTGCTTTAATAGTGGGATTGTCTCTCTGCTATCCGACCCTACGGCTACACTGTTACTAGATTTATCACTACAGGAGGAGCTTTAACAATGCAGGAAAAGGCATACGCATACAACTAACAAGCATAAAAACACTAGCATAGTTGAACATGCTTTAGCTGTTGGGAGAGAGTGATAGAGGACATATGGAAAACAGAGGGGGGAAAATACAAAACTGTGGAAAATGTTTTTCCTCCACCAAAAGGTCATAGGGAGGAAGCCAAAGCGTCCATACCTCTACTTTCCTAACATCCAATTATCTTGTCTCCATGCCCTCTCCTCAGCTTTCCTTCAGAAATTCACTCATATTGTTCACTTTCTTTACAACACAATGTCCCCTCTCCCCATTATTTCAGAAATCCTTGTCTGTTTTTTAACCCGGACTTTCCAGCACGTGTCACACGGTGTTATTCTGCCCTTCAGGGTCTATGAAACCCGGGTAATGCACATTAGTACATACATTATCATGCTGTAATGTACAAACAGGCAAATGAGATGAGAGATGTGCATCCTCCCGTGCAAGATTGCAGAGGAAAACATATTGTCGTTTCCTCTTGTAAACCATCTGCTTCTTCTCAGCCTCAATGAGGGACTGACGAATGGTGATGTTAACCACCCTTCCCAGCACGGGTCCCCCTTAATTTTGTATTTTCCCGTCTCTTCTTCTATAGCGAGCGGCCATCACCCAGAGCCAATCTTGTGGAAAATGAAAACTATCTGTGAATATTCTCGGGGAGCTCGGGGAGAGTTGTGTGCTCTCCGAGCCCCATTTCACCTGCCGTGTTTATGGCTCCGCGCTGAGCTATTGCGTGACTTGTCTTTGCTCTCCGGAATCGCAGAGGGAGAATAAAGTTGAAATTAGTTCCGGGGATATATGTGTGTGTGTGTGAAAGGTGCAGAGACAGGAGTACGCACACACAAACATCCACACAGGTTCAATTAGTGTCCAATCGTAGGGGAGTTGAGGGATAAGTCATGTTTAGCGCACCTGTCTCTCCTGCAGGGGTGAAATTAAAGCAGAGAGTTTGGGAGCTCTGAATACGAAAGCATCAACTGCAGGTCATAAACACGCCGAGCGAGGAGACAAGCTGGAGTCTATCCTGCTTACATGATGACTCTTAGGGACAGATGCAATAAATAAATCATCCCCCCACCCTCAAGCAAACACACCACATTTGTATAAAAGCGTAAACATGAATGCAGAATGTGGAGAGAAAACAAAATCTAAAAATGTACAAATATCCCAATGCATCATACAGTAAACACCACAGCATCTTTTCAAGGATATGGGTGTGCAGTATTCACCAAACTGTACCCACCTGAGACTCTGAGTGGCAGGTACATGGGTAACTGTCACTGGTACACAGCTAATGAATATTCACACTGTTATTCTCATTGCATTATTCACACTCTCTCTCTCACACACACACACACAACGTGCACTTTCGCAAGCTTGCATTTTAACTCGCTTGAACCGACACATTTTGGAGACACGAGCAAATACAAATAAAAAGACAGGCATAGAGACAGTCGAACAGATTTCCATTTCTGCTGCTCGCAACTGTGTGCGTAGCTGTCAGCGTGTGAGCTGACAACAGGGAGAGAAATGCAGCCCACTGGGGTGACCTTGACTTTAAACGCACGCTCACACACAACTCCAGAAGTTGCCATTATTCTTCCTTCTGTGTTTGACTCTTTTGTCAGTTGCGTACGTGCCTATCATTCTGTCCGTCAGTCTGCCCGTCCTTGTCTGATGCCGTTTTTTGAATGTAAGAGGAAATGTCAGTGTTGGTCTGTATATCATCCTTTTAGGTTGTGTGTGTATGTGTGTGTGCTTGTGTTATGTGTTTTAATGCAAGGCTCTGGAGAGCAGTAGAAAAAATGGCAGTGACTTCCTCCCACCACTGAATAAAACATCCCATTTAGAGGCAACAGCCATACAACATAAATCACCTTTCCACTACCACTGGGCACCTACCCAGAAAGAGAGAGAGAGAGAGAGAGAGAAGCGAGATGAGAGGATGTGTGTGAGAGAGAAGGAGAAAAAGATGGAGGTGATAATGAAGAGGAGAGGCGACGTGAAGTTTTGAAAGATAGAGCTGTTTGAACAGTGTGAAAGGGATTTTGATGCAGGGAAAGAAGAAAGTTAAAGTCAAATCTGGTGAAGAAACACGATTGTTGACCGTCAAAACACACACAAACACACACACACAATAAAATGAGAGAGCCAAGTGCTGTCCGATCAAACACCTTGGGTTTAAGCTTGCCAAGGTGATGAAAAAATGATGAAATGAATGTCAAATTAGTTCCGAATTTGGATTCAAGTAAGAGCTGTAATGCTTGATGCATACTGAAATTATAGTAAAACCCAAAGGAATAGTTTGATAATTTGGAAAATATGGTTTTTCCTTTTCTCGCAGAGAGTTAGATGAGAATAATGACACCACTTTCATGTCTGTATGTTACGTACGAAGCACCAGCAAACAAATCGAGATCTCCTGTGAATGATCATGGAGACGAAACAACTTGTCATCTCAGAGTCACGTCAACCTTCCTGACTGTCAAAAGCAGCAGGAGTATCTAGGAAAAAGTGCAGCGCTCCCACAATGCAATGCTTCTTGCAAATGAGTCTACTTGTGTGTGTGTGAAATAAAAGAACATTGATAAACTACAATTACAGCCTCGTGGTTTTATGCCTCCGCCAACCAGTTAGGTTGCAGTTTACATCCATGTCTGTCCAAAATGTCATGTGTCATGTACTTCAACACATTTTATCCTATTTATTTATTATTAATTAGAGTTGTCAAAGTTAACGTGATAACGCAAATTAGTTTTAACGCCACTAATTTCTTTAATGCATTAACGCAACTTGCGATTTTTAGGTTGTAGCGGTTTCAGTTTTAAAGCTAAAGTGAAGATACTGGTCTATGAAACTAGAAAACTTAAATAATCCATTGGTACCAACCATGTCATACTAGGAGGCTAAATAACACTTATGCTAAATTTTGGTGAGGAAAAACTGTCAGGGCCATTTTCAAAGAAGTCCCTTAACTTCTCACCTCAAGATATGTGAATGAAAATGGGTTCTATGGGTACCTATGAGTACCCCTTACCGACATGCCCACTTTATGATAATCACATGTAGTTCAAGGCAAGTCATAGTCAAGTCAGCACACTGACACACTGACAGCTGTTGTTGCCTGTTGGGGCTTGAGTTTGCTGTGTTATAATTTAAGCATATTTTATGCTAAATGCAGTACCTGTGAGGGTGTCTGGAAAATATTTGTCAATATTTTGTCTTGTTAATTGATTTCCAATAATAAACATATACATACGTTTACATAAAGCAAGCATATTTGAGCACTCCCATGTTGATAAGAGTATTAAATACTTAACAAATCTCCCTTTAAGGTATATTGTGGACAGATAAAAATGTGTGATTAATTTGCGATTAACTATGGACAATCATGCGATTAATCGCTATTTCATATTTTAATCGATTGAGAGCCCTATTATTAACACAAAAAATGTGAAATTGTCACAGTGAATTTCTGAGTTATGGCCATTAGTGTTTTGTGAGGTCACAATGACCTTGACCTATGACCTTTAACCACCAAAATATAATCAGTTCATCTTGAATCCAAGTGGACGTTTGTGCCAAATTTTGAGAAATTCTAGACGTTCCTGAGATATATGGTTTACCTGAATGGTCCAGACAGACGGATGGACAACCCAAAAACATAATAGCTCCGGCCGCCCTGAATAAAACAAATGGGGGGGCGGGATGTAGTTAGGATAGAGGTTATACAAGTAACTACTAATAGTTTTAACTGGTACAATTAATTGCTTGCTAATCACTGTGAAAAATAAGATTATGACACTTAACCACCAGACACAGTGTGTGATTGTTACCCAATAGAAACATAATCACTTGAAATTACCGTGTGGTTTGTAAATGTATGTTTTTCACTTGATTGTTCTTGATGTGTGCCGGCACGCTACCATTTGTGCTCATAATCACGTCCGTGTGTGCATTGTGTTCAGGTGAAGGTCAACTTTAATTACCCTTCTCTTTGATCGAGTTGAATTGAACGTGAAAGCAGAATGAGGTGGGAGGGGAGGAGGCAGCAGTCAAACAGAGTAAGTGCTGCCTTTTCCCCTCAACAGTTTTGTATTTATTAGAGAGGAATGATTTTAGTAGAATACTGGGGAGAGGTAATCGCATCAGAGTACCAATCATTTCTGCATTAGGGGGTAAAAAGTGGGTTCCCGCAATAGGCTGACTGTTATGGGAGGGTATCTAACTCCAAGTGGCTATCAAACCACATCCGCTCTCCTCCTGGCTGAGTGAAAGAGGAGGGCTGGGGGTGTTTAACAGCTTGCTGATGTCTGTCTATCTGACCATCTGTCTATGTACCTGTGAGAGTGAAGGCACGGGATTAAGGTGGTTCATCCACGTGCCTGGGTCTGCAGTGTTTTTCGCCAGCTACAGTTGTCCGACCTTTTCTAATAGCTTGCTGGTTATTTACAGCCAACACACGCTGCTGCATTTAGCCAGTCGTATATCAGGCCCAATGCGTCAAGAATGGGCACGCACACACACAATGAAGTAATGCTCTGGACTTGGATGCAGGCACATAACAATAAATCTAATTTCTTAATTCTTTTGCACTGACAAACAAACAAAAAAAGTAGTAGCATCTTTAAACATTATAGAAATATATTTAAAGAAATCCAGAGGGAGGCATTAATGCACCTGAAACTGTTTAGTAGCTGCCAAAAATTCCTCCCACCTCTCCAGGTGGTTTAAGCAATCGGTATTTTAATCCATCTCAAATACTTCTTGGGTACATTTACACTTCGTTTTTTAGATATCCGATAGCTATCCGATCCGCCCAAGAGGCATGAAGTGAAAATGGGTTTTATATAATTGAAGATTTTGTTAAAAAAAACATAGTAGAAAAATGTTTACTAAGGGCACACAGGGTCAGCCAACAGGAGGCAGTGGCTTATATCGAGAAAACACTGAAAGCTTGTGTTGTAGATTGTTTTTTATTCACTATACCTGCTTTAATGAAAGTGCTCTCTCTCTCTCTCTCTTTTACACACACACACACACACACACACACACACACACACACACACACACACACACACACACACACACACACACACACACACACACACACACACACTTATAACCAAGTCAGCACATAAACACACACAAAGGAAAAAAAATACACATTACGGGTATGTTGCAGGGGTAATGGACTTGGTAATTGCTTAGCAACAGGCAGTGGCACTACCACCTGTCTACCAAGGTACCCACTGAAGGTCAGTGTGTGTGTGTGTGTGTGTGTGTGTATGAGTGCATGTGTATCGCAGGAGGACACAAACACACAGGACCACACACTGTCTCATTGGTTTTTCTCTTTTCTAGTCTAGTTAACTCCCCGCTGCATTTAGCTCTCCTGCTGCATTGGTGCATTCAGACACATCATATTACAATAAACTAGTGCAGTGATGTTCAAAACGTTCAAGTTCGGAACGGGACGATTGCTTGGCATCTGGTGTGGCTGCTCGCAGCTCTCTCAAGAACCGCTCATCCAAACAACGTCACACTTGACACTGGGCTTCCTTGGTTTCTGAGCAATACACCCGCCACGTGTGAAGTCGATCGGATGAGCTGCTGTTGAGAAAATCACTCATAAGTATGTCTCGTAGATCTCCGGCCTCTCTTTCTTTATTTGTTCTTCAATGTATGGTAGTGAGCAATGGAAAACGAGCTGTACCCAGCATGCCGTTCGGCGGTGTTACACAGTTAATAGGGGTTCCCCCTCTGGTGTTGCATTGGTATATCAATATTAGTAATACATCGCAATACCTTGCCGTTAAAAAGGCTAAGATGCCCCATTTTATTTGTACTGCTACTTGAAGAATGACAGTGTTTTAATAAGAATCATGAGTTGCATCGGTGTGTGTGTGTGTGTGTGTGTGCAGCGCTCTGCCTTAGAGGACAGCGTTAGGATTGGGATCCTGCGGGAGCAGGCGGTTATAATTTTGCTGCTGGTGGGAGCAAGCGGTCAAAAAAATAAACTGTAGTGATAACCAGAAGGATGGAGTCAACAAATGAAGTTGAAAAGAAGATTAAAGCAGGTCATGAACCGCTCACCGGCGGCACAGTCTCGCTCTGAGCTGATGTCTGTGTCAGCAGAACTCCATTAAAAAAAAAAAAAAAGGAAATAACAGCGCAGCTCTAATTACCGATCAAATGTACCGATCGAATTAGATTCACCATCTTTTCTGAATCCATCCAAACATCTCCTGTAATTCGACTAACACATGATCCACGAAAGAGTACGTGTATGATTTTACTGTCTCAGTAACGTGAAATGGACAGAAATTAAAGCCAAGTGACATTCTCTTCACAAACGCTTTCGCACATTCGCTTTCAACAGTTGCTGTGTTGTCTTCTTGATTTTAGCAGCTTTTCCCTCATCAACTCTCATCAGAACTTCATCTGAATTTATTATCATTTTGTTGGTTTTCGTTTTGGAAGCCCCTCGCCTCGTCTCCCGTGCTGCAGTACCATCACAACAATGTTAAATCTGGAAAGCCTTACATAAAGCTCGGCTAGTGCGACACACACTGATATGACTGCGATCTTGTGCGTGGGTGTTAGCGTGTGGGAGGAGTGTACTTGTTTTGTGTGTGGTTCAGTGAGGCACCTGCTGGGTCATCGTTCCGTGTGTCTTTCAAGTGCCTCAGAGGAAGATGGAATGATCTTTTCGTCCCCGGGAGAGGTGTGTGTGCCGACGCTTTTATGTGTGTGACGAGGCTCTGCCTTTACGTCCTCTCTTTAGCTTACCCTTTCATCAACCGCCTCCATCCCTCCTTCACTCTGTCACTAACCCTACTCCTGGGTTACGTCACATGACACCCACACACACACACTGACACCCCCTCTATATCACACTCTGACTCACCCCTCCCTGCAGCACGTAAGGGTGAGCTGTGTGTAAGGAAAAGAGAGACCTTGGAGTGCCTGTTTGATTTCGAGAGTTTAAAGATGGACGGTTGGAGGATTGCTGACTGCTGCGTGCACTATGTGTGTGTGTGCATTAGTATAATATATACCTGCCTACAAGCAAAGCAGTGGAAAAAAAAGAGTTAGGACCTCCCTCCAGCAGCGCACAGACTATATTTCTTCAGCAAATGAAAAAGGAGTGGGCCTGCCACCGGTGTTTTACTGTAGAGAGACAGGCATGAGGTTCAAATCAGATACAGGACTAGATCACAGTCACAGTGAATAATACGTGCATTTCATATTCATGGCTGCTTGTGCATTCCATGAATACCTCGCGAGATGACAGGACTGTTCAGGATTATAACTACCGGTATTGTTTAGCTAACAGCATGCGAAGAAAAGGAACAGAGGGAAACGCTCACCATTAGAGCACCTGCTCATTCTGTGCCGTCAGTGCTGTTGCAATGAGAAAACTGGGTCTGACAGCACACTGAGCACTGGCATGTACACAGGCGGTTAGCTGGGACAAGCTGAGTGGATGTAAGCATGTGATCATTCACATGTACAGTAAAGGTACTCGTCGGTTTACAAGTACATAGAACAGAAAAAGTACCAAATATCTATATTTGAGAGCCGGGGCATAATCACACATTCTTTGGGGGGATTGTGTCCCCTCCAATACTGAGAAAATATCCCCCAATATACAGTCAAAAACATGTTAAATATGTCTTCCTTTTATGAACCCTGTCAACGGATCTGTCTCTTGTTTCTTCCTTTTAATTAATTTTTTATTTATTTCTGTTCGTTAAGGAAAACACAAGTGTGTGATACAGATGACCAGGTGAGAAATTGAAATGTGAACTGTAAGTATCTTGCTTAGTTAGGCACTACAGGTAACTGCATCTCGTGTATGAATGAATGAAAGGCAATTCTACAATCCTAACCAGATTAAGACACACGGGTGGACAACACCAATTTTTCCATGAAACATTAAACAGCTGACAACAAGCCAAAATGAGCAAAACGTCTTGTTGACACATAATCAGGTTAGGAGGATAATGTTTTGTGTTCTTTTGTTTCATGAAAAACTGGAGTGGTCCACAACTGTGTCTTAATCTGATTAAGATCGGAGCTAAACTATTCCTTTAAATGTGAATTCAAATGGTCAATGCAGTCCTCGAAACCATGTTATAAATGTGCAAATTTCCAAATAGAAATATCATAGAATTGTGGGAAATATACTTTAAAACAAAATAAAAAATTCAGGGAGAGGGCTCTAATTTGGACCCCCAAATGTTTATACCATGGTTACGCCATTGTTTGAGAGGGTTTGAACCAGTGAATGTTTGGTATTTTTGCATGATAGACCAAAAACTATTCATTTACTATTTGATAAATGTAATTGTTTCAGTCTGTGAGAACCCTGCCTGGCTCCCAGGCCATTGGTTTACATAAGTAATGTCTGTATTTTTAATTATGAACAGATGAGAAACACAGAAATGTGTTTTTATGTATAAGTCAAACGTTTTG
>CAKALG010027986.1:0-22383 GCA_916700815.1 Helicolenus hilgendorfi | reverse complement strand
ATAATAAAAACAAATCACAAAAATAAACATGATTTATTCCATATTTTTAACAAAATTCTGCACATCTAATTAAATTAAGCAACGATAATAATGTCAGATGGTTTGGGGGCAAAGCAGGACGTTTTATTAATAAAATAACAGGCCTATTATAATCAATAAAAATTAGTAGCATGTGTGAAATCACTGAACAACAGTTACTTGAAGTAATAACAATCTAAATGTGCAGATCTTCATGTTAAACTCATCCGATAGGCCTTGCACAAGCTTGTCTGAAAAGGAAATTATTTAATTTATTTTGCTGTGAGTGATCAGATGTAAACACCAGAGATGTGAACATGTGCACATTTTGATCTCTCCCTCTCTTGTTTATTATTGATTGATTGAGTGAGTGATTTCCTCCGCATCACGGTTGAAAGAGGTCCTGCTTTAATCAGACAGGCCTTCACATCACAACGGTCCTGTCGGTCTGTTTGCAGCATGAATAAGTTGCATTGTTCAGCATGAATATATCAAACACATGTGTTCATCTGGCTGTCAGGTATTCTTACACAACTGCACCGCTGGCTTTAATCGGATGTTCTTGGTGCTGTTTGTTTCATTATGTATAAATATGAGCCTGTTTTTAGGGAGGAATGACTCAGATCGTTTAGCAAAAACTACACAATCATGATTGAATTGTAAGTAAATGTATGAGCAGTACTGAAACACTACATGTATAGTCATTATGCAGAGTGGCCCCTTTTTTTTTTAGATATGTGTAATATCACTAGGGGTGTAAGAAAATATAAATATCGAATCGAATATTGCAATATTATTATGATATAGTGTCATTAATCTAAAAAACTATTGATTTTTAATTAATAGTGTACATGCAAAGATTAACAAAGTCAATGCTTTATTTCATTTGCAAAGAGATGCGTCCTCTCAGTGTATGTGCCCTCTCAAAGTAGTACTCTGATGTTGGATGTTGCAGGGACTGTGATGAATGCAAATGCAGATCACTGATGTGATTGCATGAAAACTCAGATTTTATGCATATGGCGGTGTGTTCTTTATACTATGACAGTTTTCCTAAAATTAGGTACAAAAAAAGAAAAATCTGAATATATTGCCTTGCTTACTGTATCGCAATATATTGAATCGTAACATCTGTATCATGATACGTATCGTATCGCCAGATTCTTGCCAATACACAGCCCTGAATATCACCGTTTAATGTTGTAGCTTCAACTGAAGTTTATCTGTTAGTTCATCCTGCATAAAGCTCTTCATATATTTTTACATGCATAAGGTTATTTGTGAGTGAATGAGGGACTCCATCCGATGGCTATAAAAAGTACATTTATAGCTTGTAAAAAGTGTGTTTGTAAGAGATTATAGAAAAGTTTGGAAAAGGGTGAGTGAAAGCAGTTGCAACACTAATTTAAAAATTGGAAATATGTTGACACTGGTATAAGAAGAAGCAGTATGATGGGTAAATGAGAGATTAGAACAAATCTGCAGCGTGATGATGGTTAATCTGCTTTCCTGCAGAGTCCAAGCCCATTAATGCAAAATAACATTACTCACAATATCTAACAATAACCATGCAAATTTATCCTATTTTTCAGTCTTTTACATCTTATTCAAAACAATCTACAACTTATAGATCATGTGAAGGTTCAGGGCATCTCAACGCAAGTTCTTACAGACAATTTTACATACAGCTAAGGAATAGGTTTTGCACTGTTACTTTCATCCCCCCCCTCAGCAGAACACTGAGTAAATGTATGGAGGAAATCTCTCCCTGCATTTAGCCGCTGGTGTTAAGTGTGATGTGGCTCATCTGTAAACATCTGCCTTCCACCTAAATAACCCTTCAGGGAGCGCTTTGCTTTTCCTGGCACTCTCGGTCATATTTGAGTTTTATTCAATTACGGCGCACATGCACGCTCACAGTCTTGTTCCCCTACATATATCTCCGTGGAGTGTGGTCCATTAAAGTCAGTCAGTGATGTGTGAGTCCGACTGCAGCATGAGCCCTGTGACAGGAAATATGATGGAGTGTGTTGAAGAAAGCGGGGGACCTCCCCTCTCAAATCCCTAAAACCTGGAGTGGACAGATGACAAAGACATGTAACAGCAGAGCCACCCATGAGCTCATAAGTTATCCTGTCTGTATGAAGTGAGAAAGGTTGTTGAAAGAGTGGAATGGCACAGCACTAGTATGTCTTTATCCACCATGAAGAAAAAAAAATGATGTCTAAATGTTGTCCTATCTCATAATTTCAATTTATTACCATGAGTATTTATTTAAATCATAACTTTTCGTCTCTTTTCTTCTATTACTGGTGAAAATGGATGTATAACAGTGCAAGTACAAACATGAGTGTAACATTTCCATGAGGTAAAGAGGGGATGACAAACAAATATACTGGAAGGTCAAAGTAACAATCCAGTTTATTTAGGCTCTCAGGGCCACAACAGGAACACAACAAAAGCATAAAATGAGACAACTGTAGAAATAGTCAAATTTTCTCCAGCTGTGTTTAGCCTCCAAACAAGAAGACCCTGACAGCGGCCAACGCAGAGAGCCGGAGACATGACGTGATCAGCTCACCCTCAGTCACCCGTTAACTGATCCAACACATTGGAGAATTTGTCTTTGTGTGTGTGTATGTGTGTGTGTGTGTGTGTGTGTGTGTGTGTGTGTGTGTGTGTGTGTGTGTGTGTGTGTGTGTGCGTGTGCGTGTGTGTGTGCAAACTGCAGTTTCTTGGTCAATGGACAACACAATGAGAGGTGGACCAAGAGAAGAGCAAACACCATGGTCACTACAGGCTCAGGGACATTCTTTGATGGAGGGACATTTGGTTTCAATTAATCTCTTTTTTAAATTATTTTCCTGCAACTTCCTCCTGGCAGGGGACAGTTAGCTTAGCTTAGCATAAAGACTGAATGCAGGGAGAAACAGCTTGTCAATTAGGAGACAAACTACTAGTAAGGGCGACACGTTTTCCAACGTGTAGCAAAGATTTTTTTTTTTTAAATCAGATTCCCAGGATTTTAGGGTCATTGCAGCAATTTCCTACAATTATGGTTATTCTTACAGGAAACTTTATGTTTAACACATGAGTGATGTGGTGTTCATGATATACTGTAAGAAGTGATTTAATTTAAGTTGGGTTATTTAGGTTATTAATTTACTGGGAGGAACGTGGGGAAATAAAGTTCAGGTCAGACTTTGATCAGTCAGGTGAATAAAACTTATCTCTTATCTAATAGTATTAAGAACCTGGTTATCTACAATAAGTCTATGATTAGACTTACAGAAAATAAACACAACTACTTTATGTTTCACAATTAGTGATATTGATAGTGATATGAATCACTGTTTTTCTATTAAAAACAGGAAGTAGTTTTCAAACAAAATTCCCCTCACCTTATTATTAAGAAAACCAGAAAAGAAAGCTCTTATAACTCCATTTATTTGTCAAAAATCTTGTTTTATTCTTTACATTTAATAAACTCTGTCAATATAGCATATTTTGAATTACACCTCAGAAGTATAACATGTTAGTACGGTATCATAAGTTTAACTGTTGTTACAGCTGAAATCAAAATCCAAACAAAGTCAATCATTTGAATGGATGGTGTAAGCAATTATAACTTTGATTGTAAATCATTATACACACTTATAATATATTCAGCGGGTTTCAAAATGATTTCAGTGCAGTTGTAGTACTTGTATTACACGACAGGTTACTATGGAACTGTAATTTGTGGTAAAGCCACAGAGAAAAGTGTCCTGTCACGTAAAAGCAATGGGTTTTTACACCACAATGCCGTTCTGGACTTCACTGTAGTGAAAAACCTTATAGGCTATCTGTTCAGTTTCACTATTCTTCCCACACTCCAGAAGACATGCGAACCACCCATCATCAATGTAAGCCAGGTCTGAGTAACCACTGGGCCCGTTATTAACGATCCAGGGTTCGCTCCATGCTCTCTGGTCTTTTGGAGACTTATTCAGATACACTCCTAAGTCCAACCTTTTGGACTTATTGCTTGGGTGGCTGTAGAGCAGCCACTTGTTTGGATCATTACCTGCATGTGCAGCGTCACTCTGAACTGGAAAGGAGACCAAACTTCCCTGACAGCCTGAACCTGTCTCAACGAGCTTTCCTGGACTCAGCTCGTAAAAATCATCTCCTTTATTTTTACTGAGAGCTTCTTCTCGATGGCCCCCCTTACTACGGGCATTGCAGTAGATGAAGCTGTCTGTTCCATCAAAAAACTCTGCCATTTCACATTCAAGTGACTCATTTTTAAGCATTTTGCCAAAGTGCCATGAGCTGCCTTTATCGTCACTATGCAGGGAGAGTGCATATGGAGTATAGGAATTGCATGGTGAACGACACGAACCAGAGTTCGGAGCATATGCATAAACCGGGACAATCAATCTACCACTTTCTGTTTGAATACCATGGCCTGGCCCAACACCAAATGTGGCCCACTGCCTGATTTCAGCCATCAAGTCAGTTAAATCAGTCACAGGACTCCAATTTTCACCAGCGTCGGTAGTTGTGATATAGCAGAGACGAGTCTTGTTGCAGCCACACAGTATCTGCCACTGCTCTGGGACGGTGCCTTTAACACAGATGAAAAACAAGAAAAGCGTTTTGCTGGTCTTCTCATAGACCGGGCAGGGGTTCATAGGACGGTATCCCTCACGGAGTGCCTCCTTCACCAGTTTTTGCTGTGACCACTAAAGAAGATATTACTCAAAGGTTAAAAACGATGAACATAGCATGGATGAGGTTGAAAAGATTATCATCACAAGTAATACTAATAAAACAGTTGCATGGGATAATTACCTTTATCGTCTTTTCACCCTTGATCACCATTCCTGTCTTCATGACCAGCACCTCTGAGCTGCTATCACAACAATTCCTCCGCCTCTCCGCAAAGGCCAAGAGGCTTTTTCTGTCTCTGTCATAGAAAAGAGCAGGAATCCTGTACACTTTCTCGCCGGATAAGAAGACAGTTTTCTCTTCTATTGACGGTGTGTTGCCCATGGTTGCTTAAAAATTGTACAACGTAGGCTAGACAATTATTATCAGGCTGGCTGGTCCAGTCTGATAATGAGGGAGGAGTCTTTGCCCAACCTGAAACTCTTGGTACAAACACAGATAAAGTAATTTCAAGATTCACTCTCCTTGAGAAAACAAAAGAAAGGCAAAGGGAAGAAAAGGACAAGTATCCATTTGATGGTTGGAAAATAGTTGTGCTTAAAGCTGAATAGGCGAGATTAGAGCAAAAATTATGAAAAAAGTTATTTTTATAAAACGGTCGCTATATCGTGACAGTAGCACATGAAAAAGGTAACCTGAAAAAAATCATGTGCCTCTGTGTCCTTCGGTGCTCCTAACGGGGCTCCTAAATGGCATCTGCAAGATTTCACATACCGGAGGAGAACAAGCAGTAAGAGCTGATCTGAGGTCTGCTGTCCAGCTGCTGTCTATGAGAGCCGGCTTTCAATCACTCGTGAACTCCGACCAAACGGTCAAACTAGGCAGCGCTAAATATGAATCAATATTAAGTTACGTTAATGCCTATTTCTCGCCTCAAATGTTTTCAGAATCATCTTGTAGTGTACTGTTTAGCTGTGAAATGAAAAAGTTTGTGGCGCCGTCAGCATTGTGAAATCTGGTGAAGGAACGCCAAGTTCTGGTCACATGACCAGAGCACAGCCAATAGGAACGCTCTCTCTCAATAAAATTACCTGTGATTTGTCAAAGTCTCCCGTCATTGGCTAGATGTTTTAAATCCTGAAAACAGAGCCATGAGGAGGTGCAGAAGTCTAGTTATCTCTCAGAACACTTAAATGACAATATGCTGAAAGGTTACTATGGAATTTTTGCCCAATGACGCCAAAAATATTCTGCCTACTGCAGGTTTAATACACGGTGGACTATTATTTGATTGTATTTTATTATCTATCATATTTGAGGAACAAACTTCTATGCCATTTTACGCATCAGTAAATTTGGACTTACAGCCAAACCTGTCTGTATGAAAAGAGAAAGGCTTTGTTGAAAGAGTGGAATGGCACAGCACTGGTATGTCTTTATCCACCATGAAGAAAACAATAGATGTCAAAATGTTGTACTATCTCATAATTTAGTGCATTGACATTTTGACTTACCTTGATTATTTATTTAAATCACAACTAGCTTTTCATTTGTTTATTTTTCTTTTACTGGGGAAAATGGATGTAAAAAAGTGCAAGTACAAAAGTGAGTGTACCCTTTTATGGGGCAGAGAGGGAATGACAAACAAATATACTGGAAGGTCAAAGTAAAAATCCAGTTTATTCAGGCTCTCTGTCAGAGGTGTGGATGTGTGTTAGGGACAAATGTGTCTGATTATAGACAGGGCTTTGAAACAGGACCACAACAAAAGCATAATATGAGACAATTGCAGAAATAGTCCAATTTTCTCCAGCTGTGTTTAGCCTCCAAACAAGAAGACACTGACAGAGGCCAACGCAGAGAGCCGGAGACATGACGTAATCAGCTCACCCTCAGTCACCCGTTAACTGATCCAACACATTGGAGAATTTGTAAACTGCCGTTTCTTGGTCAATGGACGACACAGAGAGATGGATCAAGAGAAGAGCGAACACCATGGTCACTACAGGCTCAGTGACATTCTTTGATGGAGGGACATTTGGTTTCAATTAATGTCTTTTTTAAAATTATTTTCCTGCAACTTCCTCCTGGCATGGGACAGTTAGCTTAGCTTAGCATAAAGACTGAATGCCGGGGGAAACAGCTAGCCAATTAAGAGTCAAACTACTAGTAAGGGCGACACGTTTTCCAACATGTAGCTCAGATTTTTTTTTTTTTTAAATCAGATTCCCAGGATTTTAGGGTCATTGCAGCAATTTCCTACAATTATGGTTATTCTTACAGGAAACTTTAACTATTTTATGTTTAACAAATGAGTGATGTGGTGTTCATGATATACTGTAAGAAGTGACTCCTTCAAAAAAAGAAGATCCAATTCCCTGTTGGAGCAGAACCAAAACAAGTCTGGTTATTAATTTACTGGGAAGAACGTGTGGAAATAAAGTTCAGGTCAGACTTTGATCAGTCAGATGAATAAAACTTATCTATCTCTATTAGATAATCTCTTATCTAATAGTATTAAGATAGTATTAACAACCTGGTTATTGTAATCATCAGTAAATGCAAATGTCATTGTAGGTCATTACAAACATTTTTTACAATTTGCCTATGATTAGACTTACAGAAAATAAACAAGTACTTTATGTTTCACAAATTAGCGATGTATTGTTTCGATATGAATCACTGTTTTTCCATTAAAAACAGGAAGTAGTTTGCAAACAAAATTCCCCTCACCTTATTATTCAGAAAACCAGAAAAGAAAGCTCTTATAACTCCATTTATTTGTCAAAAATATTGTTTTATTCTTTACATTTAATAAACTCTGTCAATATATATTACATATATACATAGTTTGAATTACACCTCAGAAGTATAACATGTTAGTACGGTATCATGAGTCAAAATCCAAACAAAGTCAATCATTTGAATGGATGGTGTTTTTTTTTCAGTGCAGTTGTAGTGCTTGTATTACACAACAGGTTACTATGGAACTGTAATTTGTGGTAAAGCCAGAGATTCCTGTCAAGTAAAAGCAATGGGTTTTTACACTAAAATGCCCTTCTTTATTTCACTGTAGCTAAAAACCTTATAAGCTATCTGTTCAGTTTCACTATTTTTCCCACACTCCAGAAGACATGCGAACCACCCGTCATCAA
The DNA here is from genome assembly GCA_916700815.1 of Helicolenus hilgendorfi. NCBI lineage: Eukaryota > Metazoa > Chordata > Actinopteri > Perciformes > Sebastidae > Helicolenus > Helicolenus hilgendorfi. The sequence goes on along the minus strand of CAKALG010027986.1, from coordinate 14,557 downwards.
TGTAAGCCAGGTCTGAGTAACCACTGGGCCCGTCGTTAATGATCCAGGGTTTGCTCCATTTACTCAGTTGATGTGGAGACTTATTCAGATACACTCCTAAGTCCAACCTTTTGGACTTATTGCTTGGGTGGCTGTAGAGCAGCCACTCTTTTGGGCTCTCGCTTGGATCATTATCTGCATGAGCAGCGTCACTCTGAGCAGGAAAGGAGACCAAACTTCCCTGACAGCCTGAACCTGTCTCAACAAGCTTTCCTGGACTCAGCTCGTAAAAATCATCTCCTTTATTTTTACTGAGAGCTTCTTCTCGATGGCCCCCCTTACTACGGGCATTGCAGTAGATGGTGCTCTTTGTTCCATCAAAAAACTCTGCCATTTCACATTCAAGTGACTCATTTTTAAGCATTTTGCCAAAGTGCCATGTGCTGCCATTATCATCACTATGCAGGGAGAGTGCACGTGAAGTACACCAATTGCGTGGTGAAAAACACCAACAACAGCACGAGTGAGAGTGAGTGCCAAAAGCATATGCATAAACCGGGACAATCAATCTACCACTCTTTGTTTGAATACCATGGCCTGGCCCAATACCAAATGTGGCCCACTGCCTGATTGTTTTATTCAGTGAGTCAGTCAAATCAGTCACGGGACTCCAATTTTCACCAGCATCGGTAGTTGTGACATAGCAGAGACGAGTCTTGTTGAAGCACCGCCGTATCTGCCACTGCTCTGAGACGGTGCCTTTAACACAGATGAAAAACAGGAAGAGTGTTTTGCTGGTCTTCTCATAGACCGGGCAGGGGTTCATAGGACGGTATCCCTCAAGGAGTGCCTCCTTCACCAGTTTTTGCTGTGACCACTAAAGAAAATATTATTCAAAGGTTAAAAACGATGAACATAGCATGGATGAGGTTGAAAAGATTATCATCACAAGTAATACTAATAAAACAGTTGCTTGGGATAATTACCTTTATCGTCACTTCATGAGTGTCTTCATCCTTGATCACCATTCCTGTCTTCATGACTAGTGCCTCTGTGCTGGTATCAGCACAAGTCTTCCGCCTCTCCGCAAAGGCCAAGAGGCTTTTGCTGTCTCTGTCGTAGAAAAGAGCAGGAATCCTGTACACTTTCTCGCCGGATAAGAAGACGGTTTTCTCTTCTATCTCTAGTTCGCATTGACGTGAAGGTGTGTTGCCCATGGTTGCTTAAAAATCGTACAATGTAGGCTAGAAGAAAGAAAGACAAACAGCTTCCTGTATGTTTTTTTTTTTTTTAAATCAGGCTGTGTGGTGCAGTCTGTGAATGAAGGTGGAGTCTTTATTGCACAACCTGAAACCTCGTGGTACAAACACTGATGAAGTCATTTCATAGGAATTCACTCTCCTTGAGAAAACAAAAGAAAGTTAAAGAGAAGATAAGGACGAGTATCTATTTGATTTTTGGAATATAGTTGTGCTTAATACAAGGTGGACTATTATTTGATTGTATTTATTATCTTATTATATTTGAGGAACAAACTGCCATTTTATGCATCAGTAAATTTAGAATTACAGCCAAACAGGCTTTGAACACATTAAACACAGCACTCTCATAAACATAAACTCTACAAACATGTTTGATAAATGATCAATGTGAGCTGCATGCTTGGGGAATGTCTACAGCAGAGTAAAAACATGTAAAACAGTGAATGCAAGAGCAACTTAAACGCACAATGAGTAGGATGAGTAGAAAAAAAATCCCTCTCAATCATCACTTGTGACCGAATAGGGGTCAAGTGTCTATCTGCAGCAACGCTGCCCTCTCCCTGTATTTTCTTTTTTTGCTGTGTTCGGGACATTTGCTGCTCCGCTGCGCACACCGGCTGTGCCCGCTCCGTCCTCCACATGGCAATTGCCTCATTAATGTTATATGGTTCCCTTATAGCTTTGGCTTTAAATCTGAAGCTTTTGCTTTTCACTTCATCTTGTGTGTGTGAAATATGACATCTGCTACACTGTGCTGAGACTCCGTATGAAGCAGACACTTTCACTTTAAATTTGTAGTGTCGGTCGTCTGACTATGTATTAATGACATGGCGTTGATACGTGAAAATTAACTAAATGGGTTTTATTTCTATGAAATGTAATGTAATCAGTGTATGCCCACCGTGTAACACCGTGTAACACCGTGTAACACCGACTACCGTGGCAAGCCTAGTGCCAACTCTAAAAAAACATAGCGACCAGGTGCCAGATCGTAAGTACGCATCCAAGCGGAAGCTACAGAAATGGCGGACACAACGGCGAAAAAATGCCAATACAGAAAGGCGAAACGCCAAGCGGACAAAGCTTGATCAAAAATGAGAGTGAATCTGGGGTTGGCTTTCACATGCTGGCAAGCACCGTAACCCTGACCGCGGTCAGCGATACGTGCACTTCTGGTGTCGTTGAGTCCGGGAGGAGGGCCCAACTTTGAATGTTGCGTTTACAAACCACAACCGACGAATCCTACACATTCTGCTACTTAACGCTACACTTAATTTGATGCAACTCTGACTTGTATCATCTAAAACCTCTGCTATTTAGGGTTTTGCAGAACTGTCCAAAATCAGTGTGTCATGGTATCATGACTGCAGGGACAGTGAATATGGTTTAGAGCAGTAACATATAACATGACAATAAGCAAAAGTTGGAACAATCAATCTATATATCGCTTGACATTTGACCTGGCTCAACCGTAAATAGGGTTGAGACCTTGTTAACATCACCAAGGGCTGGATCATAACAGATGTGCCACTTGTTACTACATATATTCCATCTATAAATGGTATGCCACTTATCACAACCTTTATTTAATCAACAAGCCACCCAGAGATTCCAAATCCCAGATTGTCAACATGTATTTTAAGAGAAAGACATCTGTAAACTGAAACGCTGAAGTATAGAAGCAGCAAAAGCAACAACTGCTTTTTCTTGAAATGTTAGTTTGCCTGTTGTGCAAGAACTTGTTCCCATTTCATTAGAACAGATGTAACTTTGCATTGTCAGCATTTAATACAGCACACTGCTGACACTGAAGCTTTTCATATGCTTCCTGCAGCCGAGTATGTGCCTCATCATTTCATCCGAAATCACATACATGTATTACGGCCAACATACTCAATATGTGTACTATCGTTCAACATACTTTTGTGTGAATAAAAACTGAACAGTATTTCACGTCACTTCCTGAGACCCTCTGTGCTGGTTGGAGACGTGTAACCATGGTAACCTTCATGCGACCACAATGACGGTTTGTGAGAATCAAAGTCTGAATTAAATTTACAATATATATTACGCCCAGCGAAGTGAAATGTTATACTTACAGTTAAATTGAAGCGTTATTGATGTTACAGAGCCGTCCGTCAACGTCCGTTATGAACGTTATCGCCACTAGCGCATTGCATTGTGGGATATTTATTTATTTATTATTATATTGGTTTCATACTAAGGTTTCGGACATAGTAAAATATCTCACATACTGTTTTAGCGTACTAAATAGTATGCTAGTACGGAATTTCCGACGCAACCTGAGACCGTTGTAGCGGACTAACTCATTCTGTTTCTATGGTTACTGCACAGTGCTGAGCGCCATTTTCTTTTGAACTAGTCAAACGAACACGGCAAACAGTTCAATATCTGTCCTACACTCATTCTATTTCTATGGACGTCATAGTCCTGTGCTGAAGTATTTATGAATAATACTTATTATCATCTTAGATGGATGATAACTTGAAGGCAGTTGTGACGTACTGGATGAGAGGAAAAAGTGAGATCTGTTGCTTCTGCACTGCCGTGAAACGTTGCGCTGTATGCTGCGCCGTGTGCCACCCTGCAGCCCATAAATATCACAAATATCCCCCTTTCCTCTCCTCCTCCCACTTCCCTGCTTCTCCTCCCTCCAAACCGCTCTGCCCTGCTGCTCTGTATCCACTCCTGCCTCCAGAGCTCATAAAAAAGTGGAGCTGACAGGTGCTGGAGACCCGAGCCAGGGAAACAAGGGTTGGAGAGATCATTAATGAGCTCTGGCTTGATAACTCTTGAATATTTTTGGATCAAACAAATCTGTACTTTAGATTCATTCCAAATATAGACACATTAACCGCTGCCATTATATCCAAACTGACTGGTTTGAACTGTGCTGAAAGTGGGAGACGTGAATCAGCAAAAACAAACAGCTGTGAGGGGGGTTTCGAATTTGACTGGAACAAATGCATTTCTGCTCAAATGCCGCTGTCCTCAGGGCCAAACACCCGCTAGCCAGACCTAACTTGGGTTGTGGGCAGCTCCGGACGTGTCTGCCACAGTTGGGAAACGTTAGAAGTACTGGGATGACTTGGAGGTTCTCGGCTGTTGTGTTGTGTTGACAAGCCTCCCATCTGAGCATGCAGCTAAGGACCACCCTGGTTGACTCAACTCTCATAAAATCTCACTCCCCTTCACCCTCGCTCGCTCTTTCCTCCGCTCATATGTGAGCTTGTGAACTTCTGTTTTCTTAGTTGCCTGCCTTTGTCTCTTTGTAAGACTGTCATGGGGAAGAAATTTCAACTGCGGTGATAATGATTGGCTCCTTCAGCATGATATGCGGTATTATCGCAACTATTTTTCTTTTGGAAATTACTTTATTTATCCTCATTCTAGTGCTGTTTAAGTGTAAAAATGCGGCACTCCCATTGCAAAGGATTAAAAAAAGACAAAACGTGAACATAGCGGTTGTGGCTGTTCCTTGTGATCCCCTGCGGTTGGCCTGTTAATGTTGCGGTTATTGCAACAGCTCAATCTCTTTATGCATTTTATCTGTGTGCATCATGCTGGTGTTACAAGTTGTTAATGATGAATCTGAGGCTTCTCATTACCTCACCATTGAAAAAAAACAATCACCATCACTATTGTTCAGTCAGCCGTCTCATATGGAAATGATTATTTTGGTAATGTAGAATATGTACAGCGTGTAGGCTCTACCAAGCACAGCACAGCAGGGAGCGACAATACTAGCTCAACCCGAGGGGAAGGTACACTCAGAGCCTACAAGTGGATGCTAGAGTAGAGGTCAATACTGTTGTGCTGTTTATACGACTTCCCGTGGGATCGGGTTGTTCTGGTATAGGGGGAGAAAAAACGCTCTGGCTTGTTTGTATTTGCGGATGGGGAGACCTACACCCACAGTCTATATCTATGAGTCAGACTACGTTATCAAGGGCTTTATGGCCCTTATCATTTTAGTCATTTTAGTTATACTTATATTGTGCTTTAGTGTTGCATACAATATTAAATAACCAAATTTGTAATGAAATTAGGACTGACAAAGGTAACGCCATAATAACACGTTAATGCAAATTCGTTTTAACACCACTCATTTCTTTAATGCATTAACGCAATCAATATTTCGGAGGGTGTAGCGGGCTGAGTTTTAAAGCTAGAGTGAAGATACTGGTATCATATGAAACTAAGGAATCCATTGGTACCAACCATGTCATAAACATGTGCTAAATTTTGGCGAGGGAATACTGGCCATTTTCAAAAGGGTCCCTTGACCTCTGACCTCAAGATATGTGAATGTAAATGTGTTCTATGGGTACCCACGAGTCTCCCCTTTACAGACATGCCCACTTTATGATAATCACATGCAGTTTGGGGCAAGTCATAGTCAAGTCAGCACACTGACAATGACAGCTGTTGTTGCCTGTTGGGCTGCAGTTTGCCATGTTATGATTTGAGCACATTTTTTATGCTAAATGCAGTACCTGTGAGGGTTTCTGGACAATAATTGTCATTGTTTTGTGTTGCTAATTGATTTCCAATAATAAATATATACATACATTTGCATAAAGCAATCATATGTGTCCACTGCCATGATGCTAAGAGTATTAAATACTTGACAAATCTCCCTTTAAGGTTCATTTTGAACTGACAAAAAATGTGTGATTAATCGCGATTAAATATTTTTAAATCGATTGACAGCCCTAAATGAAATACATTTCCACAAACTAACTACCACAATGGTGAACCTGGAGCCTTTGGGGCCCCTGAGAGTCTGGGGCCCCAGAGCAGATGCCCACTGATAATCCAGCATTGGTTGCCACACTATAAATTATGGAATTTATGACGGTTTACAAAGTTTTATCATTCCACGGTATATCCTCAAATCGCCCACCTCGATCCACCGCCATCTTTGAATGTCACTCAGATTACCCCTGTGCTCATATTTGCACTTTGTCTCCCCTTAACTGATCGTCTCATGAACTGACTGTTGTATCTGTTTTCTGTGCTCTTCAAAGTAAATTGGTGATCCAACTAAAGGGCCACATAAGGTTGATGTCAGAACACGGGAACAACAATATGGAACCAATCTGCAATACATCCCCCAGTTATTGACAACGTGTAACAGAAATGAAAAGTGAATATGCAGGCCAGAGTCGTCTGTGCAAGCTCAGCGCAGCCCCCTTTGAACCATAATCTCCCCCAAACGTTCACTCACACAGCAGAAGGCCTCGCTAAGTGGAGCACTGTCAGCAACCACACAATGCTACGATTCACAATAAGAATACGAAACAAGGGAGATGCACATGTGCGGAGGAGCAGACTCTTTCATAAAACCAAAAAAAAAAAACAGTTGAAAGACATGAAAGCTGAATATGTCCCAGCATATGGTTGCCAGATTTGTAGCAGATTTCCGATCCAAATACAAGCTTTCCTGGTTCTTGAGCGAGGAAGGATGAATGGGAGGGGGATAACGATGTGAGGGAGTCTGTTTCATTTCAGACTGCTAGTGACGGGTGGCTCGTGTGTGTGTGTGTGTGTGTGTGTGTGTGTGTGTGGGTGAAAGCTGACGGACAGCTCCATTCACACTGATACATGCTTTGAATCTGATGCTCATCTGTTAGCCTACTGCAGCGTATAGAGGAAAGAAGCTGTCTGTCATGCTCTACGCTTCAATGAAAGGCTCAGTGTTTGTTAATGTTAGCCACGGTAATGATTCATGAGGTGGAACGAAAGGAAAATGACAGATGAAAAAAAAGAAATCGCTTTAGCAAGTGATCAAAGTTTCAATCAGAACTTGAGTCTCCTTTTTTCATTCTGATTTGCCTGCCAAAGCAAGCAGATAATAAAACTACAAGCGCTGCTCTCAAATTGCATTTAAATAAAATATCTGACTTTCAATTTTTGAGGGCAAGCTGATGGTCGACCACACAGGGAGAAAGCATGTTTTGTCTATGAGTGGGAAGCAGTGAAAATAGCAGACTCGGGTTATGATACGTGTCCACAGGGGCGTTTTTTATCGCGAGGGATTGCCTCGCTTCCCACATTGCCTCGCTTCCCAGCATTAGACGCTTGATGGGCTGCCACTAGAAACTAGGCACCGGAAACAACATGACGACTCATTTGGAAACTTTCTACTCTTATTTCCCCAAAATAGTTCACCGAAATGTGTTTTTGAAAACATTTTATGCAAGAAATAAGCCACGCAGTTGCTGAATCTGTCTTTATTTTGGATCGACAAGTGAAACGTACAGTATGTGTGAGAGAAACTGATGTGAAGTTGCAAACCGCAGCTTATAAATATGGTCAAAGGTCTGATAATCATCGGGTTCATGTTCGTCCTGTTTGGGAAGGTTTTTTTTTTTGCCATAGCCAAGAGGCAGCCCTCCCACAGTCATCATGGAGGCTGCAATAGCAGTTGCTAGGAGCAGTAAATTTAAAGGGGCTGTAATTCATATTTTTATAATAACGATGTATCAAACAAGAAACCACAACGATGGGATCACACCAGCCGCGACGCCAAATCGGGCTGGCCCAATGGCCCCTTCTCCAACTTCCTACCCCCGTACTTCCGATACCCTCGCTTGACCCACACCTATCTTTTAACTCTGCTTTCATTTTTATCTCAACTGAAGTACAGTTTTGTGACTGCATCTTACACGGTTGTAACGTTGTCGCGGTGACAAAATCTGTCCACAGACGGAAATATAAACACCTGGCAAAGTACTCAAAACTAGTACTAGTTTCCGCTACAGTAGGTGTCTCCAGGACCAAATTTTGCCATGAGGACACACACAGACTCACAAGGTGAAAACAATACCAGCGTCGCTGTCGAGGCTGGTATCGGGAAAACAATATGACATGTGAAACGGTTAGTGATGACCTTCAGAGAATTTTCACCTGAATCAGCAGCCCTCCTCGGCTTTACGGAGCTTTATAGTGAGTTTGAGTGAGAACTCATTGTTTAGCTGTCCGGCCGCATCACTCTCACTGTTTTCATAGCACCATTTTTGGCCGCAGCAAGCAGCTGTTTTCAGTAAAAAAGCTCTAAAAACAATACACTACCTACTCAGCCCCAAATAGCAGACAGACACAGTTAGAGACTAGCTGGTGAACATAGAGGAGCATTTAGCAGCTAAAGAGACAGATAATTCCCTGAGTAGTTGGTGGAGACCAAAAACAGAGCTAAAAGAGAGCTAATATGACCAGAAACACAACTCCAAAATGAATGCTAATGTTGCTCCATAACTGCTGTATATGTAAATAAGTAGAGCTGCAACCATTAATCGGTTAATCAATTAGTTGTCAACAATTAAATTTATCATCAGCTATTTTGATAATTAATTGATTTGAGTAATGTTTTAAGAAAAAAAAAAGTCAACATTTTTTGATTCCAGCTTCTTAAATGTGAAGATCTTCTGGTTTCTTTACGCCTCTATGAGAGTAAACTGAATATCTTTGAGTTGTGGACAAAACAAGACATTTGAGGACGTAATCTTGAGCTTTGAGGAACACTGATCGACATTTTTCAACATTTTCTAACATAATCATAATCAACTAATCGAGAAAATAATCAACAGATTAATCGACAATGAAAATAGTCGTTAGTTGCAGCCCTATGAATAAGCGAAAGTTTGCTAACAAGTTTGCAGCGTCAACTTATGATATAATGTATGTCAATGTTGTGTTCACAACTTCGTACTTTACAAAAAAATCAGCGATTGACGGTTTAATATTTCTCATGTTGATCATGGTGAATTAAAAGTTGACATTTTGAGAAGTTTTGTCCAGGTTTGAGGCTCTCATAGTGCACTACGATAGACATGTATAGCCACATGTTCCCACACACGCTGCTCATATCGGTAAGGTCCTTTATATTCAAGTAATTACATGAAATAACATTGAGTTTTTAAGGAATCCAGTGACTTTATTTTCAGCATTTATTGTTCTATAACTTGTGTGAGAAAGGAAGTTTCACAGCTCGGCTGCGAAAGAACAACAACAATTACAGAGCCAAGTGGGATAAAAACCTGAACGCACCCAATAACCAGAGCATCAACGAAAATAGCCTTTAATAGTTCCAGGTAACACCGAATGCTGGAGCGAACGAGGATTGAAGCCTCAGTTATCCGTGTGTGTTTGCCTTTCCACGCTTGCTGGTTTAACTTAATATCTCATTATGAGAGGGAGCTCTGAGGTCAACTGAGCCGGCGGCAAATGTGAAGGATCAGGGAAAGACTGTGTGGAAAAGAGCAAAAGCTACAATGCAAACAGGACGCACGCAAAAAACAAACCGGTGTACTTTATAGGATGTTCTATGGCCATGAACTCGTAAACACAGATTGTTTTCTGTCATTTAGGAGGGCGATTTTAATGCCGTGCTGTGTAACAAGCCACATCTTTATCCTGTTAAACTTTATTAATTTGGCCTCAGCTTTCATCCAGAGTTTATAGGCCTTCGAAAAGCCTGAATCCCAGAGGTAGGGCTCGTTGAACAGGGCTCACCCACTGTTAGCTATGTAAACAGCTGTAAACCACACACAAACAGAAAGAGAAAAAAAAGATGTTCAATCAAAGCTGAACCTCAAAGGAGCAGTGTGTCATGTAACATTTTGTGTGCCGACCAAATGCAGAAATCTGACTGTAGATATTCAGAGGTGACGGCGGAAAAATGTGACATATTTATACGTTATGTAGGGTTGTAATCAATGTTTTATTTGAGTCATCTGTAACCTGTTTGCTAGTCTCAACACATCAACATTCAATGGCAAAAATGTGGTTTCGCTGGAAAAAGAATAATAACATCATTGCGTGTGTTACAGTAGCGGTTCTGGAGCTTTCAATCGTATCTCACCATCTTCCTGAAGAAAGTTTTCCCATTTGTAATTGCAAATATTCACATTTCCATTTTTTTTCTGAGCACTTAAACAACCTTTTGTCCATAATAGCTTAAAATGTAGATTGAATGTCTATTCTTGACCTTGAAAACAGCAGTTGACAGATCAAAAGCTCCAGGACATCTTATAGGTCAAAAATTAACAAAGTGTAATATAATTTTTCTTTTTCCAGCTGAACCACATGTATGTTGTTCCGAGTTGATCTTGCGATTACGTTGTTTTTGTAAACAACAAATAAAATGTTTACTGATTTTGGTTGTGAGGAAAAGCCAAAGGAAGGGTTTGTTTTCTTTTATTTATATATTTTTTTATTGTATGTGGAGCATTGTACAGCCTTACACACTCGATCTGATTTAACTCAGTGTGTGTGGGTTTGTACGTAGTGTATTTGACATTAGGCCATCAGATGTGTGTGTGACACTAAGAAGGACTAACTGGTTCAAACACGGTTTACTGTAAATAGATGATGATTGAAGTGTGTCCTCGATAAATGTCTGTCTCCTTGGTATTCATTTGCTGTATGATATTTATTAATTTACAATTAAATATAGAAACTGATTTAAAAAGGGCAATTCTTTTTTACATTAAGTATAACTTTAAACTGGGATTTATTTTATTGTTCAGTTATTTAATCTTGAAAGTTCATTGTTGAGTATTTCTGACAACAAAGAAGAGTTAAAAGGTCCACTTTCTAGCTTTTGTTTCAGTTCTCATTTATCAGCAGAAAGCTCTGGAAAACTAGGACGTTTATTTATTTATTTTCAACATTCAAAGGTTTTATTTGTCACATATTCGTACAATATGTGCAATAAAATGCATGGTGGCGTACTCTTGAGGCTTTGCTATAAAGGCTAGCGTGCTATAAAATATAAATTAGAGTAAAAGTAAAAGAAAGAATTAGAAAAATCCACAGATTCGAAATTATAGATATAAAAAAGCTAAAGAAGTAAGTAGTTGCACGTTTGTAGTATTTGTAGGTGGACAAGTGTACTACATAAAGTGTTCTACTTTATTATTTTTTTTATCAAGTTTAACACTAAAATCTATATTAAAATCAGTCTTTTGTTCCTCTGTAAGTTCAACCTGTCTCAGTCTCATCAGCACCCTCCTAAACACACACACACACAGTAAGTGGACATGTTTTGACAGGTGGTCATCATCAGTTTATACTGTATAATAGCAGCCTGCACAAGTTCCTCCGGGAACGGAAGAAGACACGGAAAGAGAACGGATGTGTGTGTGTGTTTGTGTTACGTTTCTAACCAAATGACAGACAACCAGAGCAAACACACACACACACACACACACACACACACACACACACACACACACACACACACACACACACACACACACACACACACACACACACACACACACACACACACACACACACACACACACACGCACACGCATACATGGAGAAAGTCTAGAGAGAGTGATTAAGGAAGAAGGAGAGGGAGGTTGAATGCTATTTCAGTCACAATGCATCCAGTTGTCACTGAGCCTCGTGACCAAAAGCCTTTTCATTCCCTTCTCTCTATTTCATAAACCACCTCCGTATGTTGGAACAGCACATCTGGAGGACAGATGTCCATCTCTCCTCCATCTCTTGTTTTCTCTCCCTCTGTACTTTTCCCCCCTTTAGGCCGGCCTGGTGTTAATCCCTCTCTCGTCCACCTGGTCCAGACCACCCACACACTGAGCGGGCCCACCAGCAGAGAGCTAGTGTGTGTGTGTGTGTGTGTGTGTGTGTGTGTGTGTGTGTGCATTAGCGTCATGACAACAAAACAACTGTCCTTACATTTAATCATAAGCAATAATAAAATGCGGGCAAATGGAAATGAACAGTATGATTATTTTGTGAAAACATAATTCATTCGTTTTATGTTTCTGATAACACATAAACATATTCATTATTATTAAGTTTTAAATATTTTTTTAGTTTGAATTTTGTCTAATGTTTTATTGCACTAGTCGTATTTATGTTCTGTGTTCTAATGTCTTGTATTGACCTTCTGCCGATGGCCTCTTGGCCAGGTCGTCATTGTAAATGAGAATTTTATTCTCAATTGACTTATCTGGTTAAATAAAGGTAGAATAAAAAAAAATGAATAATCAAATTCTTGCCAGCTTATAATCGTTTTTTTCCTAATTATTAATAAATATTAGTGCAAAAAATGACAGTGACTGCAATAATAAAAAATAATGATTTGGCCCATCAGACCTGTCGTCATCTTGGAGAATTAGAGCAGCCTGTTGCATTGATAGCAAATATAACAGCGGTTATTGTTTTTACATTTTACAAACAGCACAAGTTGACATATGGGAAAATGGACAGAAAACAACAGTGTCTTGCTCTTTCCTTTCAGAGAGGGAAAGCACTTGTTGATATTCGTTTGAGGCCGGTGAGTTGAGGTTTTTTCATCTGGGACAAAAATGGAGAAAATTCAGACTAGAGCTCCAGTTAAAATCTTAACTTACACGCAAAATTTTCAAAATGAAAGTGTCCCAACATAAAGGAGTACCAACAATTTTCAACCATTTCTTTAGCAACATGGTGTGCATCGACATGTCTTTACACTATCATGTTGTCATTGTATATTGCAGGACAACTATTGTCCTGCAATATATTGTGCTGTACGTCTGATGATATCAGAATCAGAAATGCTTTATTGATCCCCAGGGGGAAATTGTTGCTCTTATATAAATGCATAAAGAATGTAAGAAAATAGAAATAAAGGATTAAATTATGTACAGTACATAATTCTACAATATATCTGAAGAAATATAATTATAAGAAAAATAAGAACAAGAAATTCGAAATTTAAGAAATATGTACAAATATGTGCTACAAACACATACAATATACTGTATAACCACATTATAAATAAAGTAAATACATTTGCACTGTGGTTTGCCTTTTTTGTTTTTGTACAGATACAATACAGCTGGTATTATGACAGGGGTCATGGTGAATATAAGCACTATGACTAAAAGACAGAGATATGGTTGGCAAAATGTCCCTTTAAATAATCAAGCTAGTATTTTGGAAGTTGCAAATTTTATATTTAGTCTTTGTCTCCACCTAGTGGTGAGCCAACCAAAATACAAAACAATGGAATCTGCACAGCAGACATACAGGACAATGCATGAGACAACAATTGCACCATTTTATACACGGAGTTGCCAGTTTTTTAGACAATAAACCCTGCTTTCATGAAGGTTATAATGTTACATTTGAGTTGATGGTCACTGGATGATCCTGATGCTGCAGTTTGTGGTGCCGTTGCACCGTATTTAATTATACTGACAGGTGTTTCTGTTATTTAGCCTACCCACGTGGTCTGTATTTTGGTGAATATGTGGGTCTTTGCAATCTGTTGCCATGTGTAACTTTTAATTTTGATGGGAATTAGATGTGGAAATAGGGCCGTGTACTACATCAAAGTCAACTTTGAAATTCAGGCCTCGACTGCAGTTAAGTCCGATCCTGTAGGAGAACCGAAGGAAACGTAACAGGCCAACAGAGAGGTTTATTCCCATTCGGTGTAGTTGAAACTAAATGGTCACATAAGCCATATGTGCCTGATGAAATAAAATGAACATTGCATAATATACCTTGACAAAAGGGCCTGCTATTTTTGCCTCCATGCATGAATGTTTTTGCAACATTTTCATACAAACAATTTTTGTTTTTTAAATGTGTCCGGTAATAATCAAATAGTTTAACCATCATCCTGCCACTTAATTGTTATTTTATCAAAACCAGACGAAAACAGGTATTATCCATAAATGCCACACGCAGAACTGATGTCATCGGCATTTCTAAAATCATGGTTTTAGAAATACTGTGTGAATGTACAGGGTGTTTCTAAGAAAGTGATTTTATTTCAGTGAAAATAAAGAGGAATAAATATTCAGGTAACCCCCACATTTCAGAATGAGTCAATGGCAATTAGTGACAGCTAGATATTATTTCTCGGCAGAGTTTTGTAAATTGGCACATACAGTATATGTGCAAAAACAGAAGAGGTTGTTGCTACATGACAAATTCCAACCTCCACCCATATACAGAAAAACAGCAGCACATTATGAACAACAAAAGCATTTTAGATAGGGAGGCAAACAGCATGCAGCTTTTTATCCAAAACAAACAATCAAGTCCTGAGCGAGGGAGCTCCAAACAGGAACTCATATATTTTGAATTAGCGGTGAAAAGTGAGGGAGAAAGTGGAAAAGTGATGCTGAGTTTCCTATTATTGCAGGATGGGGGTTGACAACAGGGCCGAGTCGCTCCGCCGCGCTGTGAACACACCGGTGGAATTTGGACGGCGGCAGTGCTGATGATGAGAAATATGAGAGAGGAAGACACAATACGCTGTT
>CAKALG010027983.1:0-16326 GCA_916700815.1 Helicolenus hilgendorfi | reverse complement strand
AGTAACTCTGCTCCGAGCTGCCGTCGCTCTCGCTGCGGTTCTCATCGTCCTCGGACGTGATGCTGGTGAAATCTGAGTAGATCAAGTGTGTCGCCACAGGCCGCAGCATGGCGAAAGTCATCTTTAACAAAAGTTACACGAAGTCCCTGTCCGGCTCCAAATCCTCTGTTAGATCAGACCGAGAACTAACTCAGGGACCGATCCTGCATCTCAATGTGGAGCAAATGCTGCATGTAACAAGCTGGGGGAAAAAAGACGTTTTTAATAAAGCTGACTGACTTTTCACCAGTCAGTTTGGACTGGCCTGTTTCAGGGATGGACGCTGAGTACCTGGTCAGCTGGGCTCTTATAGCTGGATGGGAGGAGCTGCCAGCAGCAGCACACACTGTTACAGTAACCTCTCAAGACTCACAAATAATAACTCATCATGTAATAGGCCAAATTATTCTAAATCACAAATGTACCAAAATGATACATGAATATTACAGAGATACATTAAAAAGATAAAGTAAGTGACACTGTGACTATACCTGCAGAAAATACTAAAGAAACATTGTCACTGTTGTGATTTTTGGGGCAATTTTGTTGTCATTGTTTTCCACACTTTTAATGTGATTATAGATTCTATTTCATTTAAAAAAAAAAGAAGAAAAATATTGTAACTATTGCAAGACACAGTATATCAACAAGTTATAAAAATAAAGGTAGCAGTAAAACAGTAAAAATACTCTATTACAAGTAGAAGAAGTCCTGCATTCTTGAGAAGTAAATGTTAGCAGCAAAATATATAAAAAGCAAAAGTGCTCATTATGCAGAATACCCCCACTGAGTGGAATATTATTGAATATTATATTATAATTATTCATGCATTGATGTGCAAGTAGACTCTTAGTGTTGTCACTGGTCAAGCTGGACCTGCTTTTTAAATACTTTATGCAATATAATGCTGGCTAGTTTATTCTATATAAAGGCATCTTTTTTATAAACGGATCAAATTTTTTGTATGTAAATGTTTAACTAAAGCTGTCAAATACAAAGTATTGGAACAAAAAAACAATAAGATTTGCCAATGAAAAATGTACTCAAGTAAAGTACAAGTACCTCAAAGTTGTACTTAATTACAGTATATGAGTAAATGTACTTAGTTTCATCTGTACTTTATGTAAAAGATGAAGTATAAAATTAATGTTTCTGGGCCAGGAGCATGATTATAAACTCAAAAAGTTAAAATGTAAAGGCTATGGAGTACTTTAATGGCAGTCGGGGACTAGAGTTTGCCTTTCAGTTATTTTACAGTTTACTATCTTGTGACATGTTTACAGCGCTGCCACCCACTGAGGTTTGTTTATGTTGGCTGGTATATCACTGGACCAAAATCTACTTAACATCTCCACAAAGCTTCAGCTTTGCTCGACATCTACATATAATTGTGCAGGTGTTTGGAGAACTGCATGTAAATTCGGTTTGTCTTGGCAATTCTCAAATTTCCAATGGAAATTGTCTAATCAAATGTAAGAATTTCTTTAATTTGAATATCTTTTTTCAGGAAGCCTGGCTCCATATTGGACCTTGTATCACGACAGCACAACAGGCTTAGATTAGTAGGAGTAAATACTGTTAAGTCGCCATGTTTAAAGGCCGACAGGAGCAGCAGGAGAAAGTTAAGTGTGAGTAAATAAACAGTGAGCAGATGATCCTGGAATGGCAAGGATTTATTTGCTTGCTGCCCTGAGTTCAGAAAAACAAAACAGTGGCAAATGGATGATTTGGTCTCCTCCTGCCACATTCAACCACTTCAGAGTGCCTCAGCTGCATCAACAGTCAGACATCAGACACCAAAACTGTCTGCTGAAGGAGCTCTGAGGTCTTACAGAGGACAAGAAGCAAACACAGGAATCTGCAGCAGCAAAGGCTGCGTGAATATCTCAGTTAGCAAAAATACAGTAGTCTCTCCAGAGATTTAACATCATACAAGTTCATTAAAAACATTATGATCTCTGAAAGATACACAAACTGATTTTAATTTGTTGTGATATCTGATACGATGCAGTGTTAACACATTAAATGTCAACAAATTCCCCCAACTACCAGCAAACTAAATTATGTTGCAAGTCTCTGACACTCTGCTGCCGTGCGGTTTATTACATTTACAAGGCCCATGAAGACTCACTGTGAATTTATAGTGTGTATTTGTGTGGCGTGTGAACCAGTTTGGGTGTGTTGACTTGAGGCTAAAGACAGAAGTTGAAGCGTTCTTAGAAGAACTCTCTTATTTCACGGAGCTTTGAAACGCTCTTTTGCTCGTCCGGAAGAAGTTGATCCATTTATCCATACTGATGAGGCGACAGCATGTTGGGTTTGCCACCCACTGAGTCCTGTGTTGTTGTGCTTCAGAGATCTCTGAGAACAGCAGCAGCTCTGTCTGAGGAAGGGTTTCTATCTCTGCACTGTTGCATGTTCTGCCTTTTATAGATGGCAATGTCAGTCTGTCTGTCCATCACTTTACAAGATGGATTCTCATGAAATTTGGTGCCCACATTCATGTTCCCAAGAGGATGAATCCTAATGACTTTGGTGATGCTCTGACGATTGACTGAAATGTCTCGATGACTATTGGATGGATTGTCATGAAATTTGGTACCACATTCATGTCCCCTTCAGGATGAATTGTATTAACTTTGGTGATGCCTTGACTTTTCATCTAGTGTCATTATCATATGAACGTTTTTATTAGTCCAATATGACTTGCAAAGCAAATGACGTTCCCACCAGCCTCAACTGTACTTTGTGTTTCTCAGTGTTGGAAGAAGTACTAAGATTCTTTCCTCAAACCTTCTCATTTTACAGCTAAACAGTACACTACAAGATGTTTCTGAAAACATTAGAGGCGAGAAATAGGCATTACAGTGACAGAATATTGATTCATATTGATCAACGTGGCCTAGTTTGACCGTTTGATTGGAGTTTGCGAGTGATTGACTCGTGGCCCTCTGGGACGGAAGCTGGACGGCAGACTCACATCAGCTCTGATTGGTTGTTTTCCTCCGGTGTGTGAAATGTTGCAGATGCCATTAGGAGCACCGGAGGACACAGAGGGACATGATTTCTTTCAGATTACCTGTCTCATGCACTGCTGTCAGGATATAGTGACCGTTTTATAAAAACAACTTTTTTTAAATCATATTTTCTCCATTTCTAGCTGCTGCAGCTTTAAAGGAACAGTGTGTAGCATTTAGATGGATCTATTGGCAAAAATGGAATATAATATTAATAAAAGTATGTTTTCTTTAGTGTATCATCACCTGAAAAGACAAATTATTGTGTTTTCGTTGGCTTAGAATGAGCCGTTTATATCTACATAGGGAGCGGGTCCTCCCCTCCATGTTTTCTACAGTAGCCCAGAAAGGACAAACCAAACACTGGCTCTAGATAGGGACATTCGCGTTTTAAAATTTTTGCATCAGCGACCGTAGTTCTCCTACACGCTTGGCACATGGGAGAAGTTTCAGTTGGTTGCAATCTACATCTGAGTCACAGACTCAACACTGAAAATGCGTGAATAAGACAGAGAACAGATTTCACTTTCCATTCTCTCGGTTTCCTCTGCTGCTGACACATTTCCTAGTTATTGCCTTCCCTTACTGAAAAACAACCCCAATAAAAGCTGACAAACAACCACAAATGTATCCAACTAACAAGTATTGCCTCTGTAGCCAAACCTGGATATAGTTTATTCCTCTGAGCTCCATTGGTGTCCAAAAACTATTAAAAACACATCAGTCATCCACACCTTGTAACATGCAAATAGTTCCCAACAATTACACTATTTACCTCTGTCTGTGTAACGTTTGCCAGAAACCACAGTGCCCAGCGGTTATAGGGAATTATGTAGACTTTTATGAAATTGAAATGATGAAATCAGAACCTTGTTTTAAAGATTTATGTCTAAACAAATGGGCCTGAGGCTGAGAGAAACAGACCGGCTGGGAGTGTATTGACTGATATGACTATCTCACTGTTGGTTTTGTTCTTTGTCTTGGGATTTGGGAGGTCTCTCTCCTCTGTCTCTTAGGGTAGTTTATGGTCAGGTGTTGCCGAAACCAATGGTTGGGGTTAGGGCTAACATTCTGTTGAGGTAAATAGGGCAAACATAAATTAAACACAACAGCGGCCGAATACTATTTTGCCTCATCTTTGTTTATGTAGAGGGGATCCGTACTGTGGCATCATGGTTTAGGCACCGTCATCCTTCTGCAGACCCCAGAGGTATACTTTTCGCCATATCTTAAGGGTGCTATATTCAATCATTCCAATATTTCAAGACTTTGTCAATCAATTTGTTTTAAATGGCTTCATATCATTGGTCCTGTTTCTGTTTTAGACACAGAGCTGCAGCCGCACATTTTGTGCTTTGTCTATTTTCCTAAAATTCTAATGATTTTTTCCCCTTCCCTTCAGATGGCATTAATTACATAACTAATAATGTTTTGAGAAGAAACAAGTTAACATTTATGATGGTTGTTTCTTGCAGTAGTTTATTCTTGGGGTCCCAAGTTGGTAGCCTTTGCATGTTAAATAGGTTGGTGCAATGACCGTGTTATCTGTTAGTGACACACTTGTTTTTCTTAAGCTGCTGGGGTCCTGTTCATGGACATTGCTGGTAGACACACGTGTTAACATGTAGGTACAGCTCCATCCTCCCTGGCCGATCAGGGACTTTGGGCTTACACCTCCATCTGAAGTCAACAGAGTGTTGTTAGAGGACAAAGCTGATGTGAGGTACATGATAATATGTTTGGCCACAGACAATGCCTTCTAATGAGTCAACCAGTCCTTTTATTGTGTTGCCCAGTCAGGTTGAATATGCTCACTCTGAAGTTTGAAGCCTGTGTGAGATACAACCTTTTGCTATTATACCTAATGTACACTTTCACGAAGCAAAAACATTTACTCAAGCATTGTGCTTAGGTACATATTTGAGGTACTCCTACTTTTTAATCCACTACAATTACAGTATTTGACAGATGTAGTCACTTCACAAATGAAGACTTGTTTGCACACAAAACACACGCAAAAATACAAGTGCAGCTGAAATGATTAATCGATTGACGGAAAATTTATTGCCAACTATTTTGATAATCATTAAGTCATTTTTAATGCAAAAATATTTCATGGTTCCAGCTTCACAAATGTGAAGATTTGCTGCTTTTTTTAATATTTTAATTTATGTTGTAAAAATGTTGAGATATGGACTGTTGATTGGAGAAAACAAACATTGTGAAGGTGTCACTTTGGGCTGTGGGTAATTGTGACAGCATTTTTCACTATTTTCTGAATTTTTACAACCCAAACAATCGATTAATGGAGAATATCAGCAGATGAATCCATAACAATAATCAGTAGTGCTAGTCCTATACAAACTAGCTAAAAATGAGCTCCACCTCAGCTCCAAACAGCTACAAGAGTAAAATCCTGCTTCTACATTAAAGCACTTTTACTTTTAAGTACATTTTCCTGATTATACTTACATACTTTTACTTCAGTAAAACTTTCAATGCAGGACTTTTACTAGTATTTGAGTATGTTTACAGTGTCAGTACTTTTTTTTAAAGTAAAATCTGAATACTTCCTCCACTGCTGCACAGAACACACAGTGGTGAGGTCAGAGGGTGGATACGGCATTGCAAATCTGGCACAAATTACACGCCTGCAGCCACCGGTAGTCTGAAGGAATTCCGGATAGGAAGCTGTGAGAAGTCGCCATCGCCTCAAACACCTCAACTCCTTCAAGAGGATTTGGTTGTAATGCCTCCCTGAGTGGAACAAATGGGTGAGCTGGCTAACCAGAGATCATTTCTTTAGCTGTATTTTAAATGTAGACGGACTCTACAGGAGAGCCAGAACCAAATTATCACAGCCTTGTGATGTAGTTTTATTCTGCCACTCGATCCCTTCATACTAGACTCAGCAGTGATTAGAAGACCGAGGGAAAAGCTCTTTATATCAATGTTTATCACCTTTAAAACACGTATAAATCCCAAGAGAAATCTGTCATAATAAAAAAGAAAGATTAAAGAGCAGGCTTGTAAAATATTAAACATGCTGGCAGATTTGTCTTTTTTATTTCAACGTGGTTATAGTAAAATCTAATAGAGCAAGTACTCTTATAAATTTGAACAATAATGGAACAGACGTGTACACGATCATGAGACATCCTGTAAGTAATAAAATTTGGTGGGATGCCAAAAGTAGAGAAAAATGTCACTGCAGACAGTGTTGAAAGTGCCTGTAGAGGAATGAGTGATCCTCTCTGTATCCCCAAAAGAAAGTAAATGCGATATAATCACTATGCTCTCATGTTAAACCAGGATAGTTGATGGTTAGGTGTTGCAGATATGTATTCAAACTTATTCTAATCAGAAACAGACTTAAAATAATGACTGTGTCTCAGATGAATGAGGTGCATACAGTACGACACAACTGCAAGTTCCAGTCTTATCCTTAGTCAATGCTTTTAAATCATTTTTAACAAGCTTTTTTACACTTAAGGTTGGTCATATCTCTTGCCTGCTTCTAAATATAATAATCTACATACAGTATACATCATACATCACGCACAAACTAAGTTGCTGCTTAGATCCCCACGGCCACCAGAAAGCCCAGAACTATCAGAACTAGGGGGTGTCGCGATATACCAGTATTGACAATAACCATGATATTAGAAAAATTAAACACTGATATCATGTTAATATAATACAAATAAAATTAGATCCTGTAAATAATCCAGTGCCTCTTAAATCACTTTCGTAGTTATGGTTACAGACTCTCTCTCCACCTCCCTACTGTTGTATTTTAAGTGAAATTAATTTGCCAAAAAAGAGACAAAATGCACAATAAACAAAGTTCAAGATGAATTTGACTAATTGCATTATTATTTTTTTTAAATGTTCTATGGACATCATGATATCATTATTGTGAATTCTTTTGGCCACGATAATCATGTAGTAAAAAGCTGATATAGTGACAGCCCTAGTCGAACCATTTCAACTCTTTGTGCACACAAAAAAATCAAATCTTTGTCAAAATCAATTCGCTTAGTTTTATATTCTTCCTTCATTAGTCATATTGCTCTTGGTTACAGTAATTCAAAATGTATCTTTAGTTTTGTAATGATGTTGCATGAGAGAAACTACACTTAGCAGAGAAAATCAAACCCAGCTTAGAGCATCAAAACCGCAATCAAATCTCAAGTAAACACAAAGTAGTCACCACAAGCAGTCATCACTGAGTAATACAACTGCAAACTGCAAAAACATATATACGAGAATTGACACGGCCACAATCCATTTGTAAAAATGGCCGCAAACACTTCCTCCTCTTAGCCCCCTAAACCCCCTTGATCTGTTTAAACCCTCAAAGATAAAGCGTACAGAGAACCACCCATGGAAACCGCTCCCCCAAAGCAACAGGTGCAATGTATTTTTTCATACCGGTGTTGCGTGTCAAAATCCCTTTGAGGATATGGTTACTTCTAGACAGTGAGCGAGCCACAGGAAGTCTTCTCACACGCGACGATTCAGAGGAGACATTTAGAGTCCTGCAGGGGCGGTTGGTAAAAGCTGCCCTCCGGTCTTCCTGCATTTCCTCGATGGCCACAAAGGGAGACCATCAAGCAGCTCCTGAAGGCATTGGTGTCGGAAAGATCCTGTCTCTGTGATGTATAGTTTACTTACATTATTCTGCAAACCTACAGTTCCTTCCTCCAAGACGGAGGAGCAAGGGAACAAACCTGATTTAATAAGCAGGGCCGGTCTCAAGGTCGGTACCAACAACAAACATGTACTTCAAGATCATTCATCACAGCAGAACAAACCATTATCACCACTGTTTTGCATGTTTAAGGAAGACAAAAGGCTGCTTTTTATGTTATTTAGTGTGAGTGGAACACATTTGTTCTCTTAAAGGAACTATAGTATGAAGAGTAGGCCATCAATCAGGTTATTTTTTACACAAATTTGTATGATTTCATGTGATGGCACTTCCAAGAAGTGAGAAAAGGCTTTGGTTAGGAGGGTTTTCATATGAACTGAAGACAGCAGAAAGACTGGAAGCTGGAAGGTTACATGAGGGATCCGGATACGACGAGTAAGAAAGACTGATGACGGGAAGATGGGGAAGACTCAGCAAGACTCCACAACATCTTGCATTTTGACACAAGATGCTGTCAGCCTGTCTTATGTTCTCATAACACCTGACTCCTTCTGCAAACCATCTGCTCTATAGGCTCCTTTCTATCACCTTCTTCTTGTGCTGTCTGAAACATCACAATAAAAGCTGACTGTGCGTGAGATTTCATAAAGTTTTGATAGTTTGTTGCAACATTTGGTCCAACTTCATTATTAGTACTTTTACAGGCAGGTTTTTGAAATGATGCACATTTCCTCCTCATACTCAGTTGCTGCACACAAAGCAGCTCCGCACCATTTGATTTCTAAAATTAAAACTAGTGCCACAAAAAAAAAAGACTGACTACAGGGACCTTTTGATATAATTTCAGACTAAAATAACTTGAATATGTGACAACGTTTAAATTTCACCCAGAACTCAACAGAAAGGAGCTCAAAAGGTGCACCTGAAGGAAAGCCACTGGTGGATTCAATAACATTGAATCACAGAACACATTTTGACATGCCACAGCAGGAAAAGCACAGGTGTGAATAATACAATTAATGATGGCTGAATTCCATTTAGCTGCTTCAGTTTCAGGGACCTGGTATTGTGCATGCTGGCTCGCTGTCACACTGTCATGGTTTTTCATCGTATTTTTCATCCGGAATTGTTGAACATTTAAAAATAAATACGACGTTATGTCAATCACGTTTACACACCGACTCAAAAACTTTCATCCATCATAAAAGTGTTAGGAACAGCTTTGGTTTACTGCATTTTTCGCATCTGTCAAAAGCCAAACAAGGGTTGTTTGACCACTCAGAGCCACTGGTCGGCAAACATCATCATCCAAAATGGCTGATAAACATTCACTTCATCTTCATTCAATTAATTCAGTTTTGTCTTGTATTGTGAATTTTTGCAACAAATAAAATAATAAAACGCATCGGACTCAGTGTGCAATGTTTCTGTGTGTAAACATTTTTTATATGATGACAGATTAAAAAAATACGGACTTGGTGTGCATAGGCCGTTACTGGGACACTTGAATAGAACAGAGACATAGTTAATGTTAATGTCACTAGTAACACCTGTGCTTTTCCTACTATGGCACTTATATCATGTCATGCCAGCTATGTCCTCTTGCTAATATAAGCTCTGCATTTGCTGTACAAAAAGAAACGGCAGGATGGTGCTGTCGTGCACAAGAAAGTAACTGCAGGAAAAGGATAATTGAAATTACTTTATATGTGCAAGTACAACTGAAGGTTAAAGCCATTAAATGACAGACAATCAACTTGGTAAAAATGTATATTTAAAAAACCCAGGAATTTAAAACACACACACACACTCACCCTTTAAATTACATTTCAGTTGTTTCAAATGACAAATGTCATGCGTTTAACTAAAGAGCTACATTTCCCCCTGCTGGTAAATCCTTTGCTCTGCAGTCACCAGCTGCAACACAAGAGTCAAAACCAGTGTGTGTGTGTGTGTGTGTGTGTGTGTGTGTATGTGTGTGTGTGTGTGTGTGCGTGCGTGCGTGCGTGCTTGAGCCACCTCGAGCCAAGTCTCTCAAAAATCTACTCCGGCGTCACCGCAGATCCGGCGTCGAAGCCCCCAAGTAAGTGCTGAGGTCTGAGACATTTGATTTGATGAGCTTGGCTGGGATGGTCAACATATTCAGCCTCTGATACGCTGCAAACCTGTGACAGCCTCCAAAAGAGTAGTAGTAGTTTCCCCCCTCTCTGCCTTTGATCCAGAGCACATCGATGGGAGGAACAACGCTGATGTCTGCTGTCTCCTAGACGGAAAGAGAAATGGAGAATTCATTCATACAGCAAGTGTGCAGTATTTCAAAATAAAGTCTTGAAAAAACTGCCATCTTACAAAAAAATAGAGTAGCTTAACGTTACTACAAATATGCTCCTGTAGGAATATTATATTATAGGCAGTAGTGGAGGTACTCAGACCTTTTACTTAGAAATACCAAAATGGAAAAATACTGCATTACTCCAATTTACTCAAGTGAAAATTCTGAATTATTATGAGCAAATTGTACTTTAAGCATCAAAAGTAAAAATACTCATTATACAGAGTTTTGTTTTTTTACTTTTATAAAGCAGGCTATACATGTGTGAGGTGAGCATAATGCAAGACGTGCAAAATAATTAAATGCAAATTACATTGAGTAATACATAACTACATTACTACATTACTTACTTACTACATTAATACACTACTTACATACATTACTTTTGTGTCACTTTTGTGCAATGTAAATACTGTAAATCTACTGTTACGGATATGTGCAATAACATATGCCGATCACTCTGTACAATAATTATATGATGCTGTGCAATAATTATATAATTATCTGATGGACACTTTGTGCAATAATCTGGCAAAACTGTCATCTCATCAATATACATATTGTATTTTTAAAATGTTATATTGTATAATCTTTTATATTTTTCTCTTCTATTTTTTTAAATTGTATTATCTTTTCATTAGCACCTATGTGATTTTCATAATCTAATTTCGTTGTACTACACAATGACAATAAAAGGGATGAATCTTGAATTGAAAGTTATGGAACAGATCATTTCAAGTGTCAAATATGTGTTAAATCATTGAAACTACTCATTATGTCCTTTTTTGAGGTATTTATTTGTTTTGTCTTATCTTTTATTTTCTTTGTTTTCTTTGTTAGATATGTGAAATACATGAAATATCATGGCTCTCTTTCTTTGGAAATTCTGACTAAACATTTCATCGTATAATTTAATTATTAATATTGTTAGTCTGTTTGTATGTGTATGTATGTATATATGTTTATATGTAAAATTCAATAAAAATTTTGTTTAAAAAAAAAAGTACTGTACTGTAATGTCAATATAAAACCTCTATATTCCCAGACATATTACAGTGGTAATAATAGCACAATGTGCGCATGAACCTGAAATGAATGTGATTTTACATTGTGGAGCTAATTCACAGCAGTATAGTAGGCCAGGCATTTCACTGTATCTTAACACCACCTTAACATCCACAGGTCTGTCCTGAGACACTCAGGTATAAAGCAGATAAACACCTTTACCTGTATTGTGTTCATCAGACTCTGAACCTTCTGCTCATCCAGCTCTGAAGGAATCGGTCTGGTGATGACGCGCACCGGGACGTTATGAACCTCCTCCAGGCTGTCCGAGTGAATAGACTTGTTGTTTTTACCGTCACACTGAGTGGACGTTACCGACATGTTTCTACGGGATAAAACAGACACTTTAACCCGTGTTGTTTGAGTGCAGTGCCACAACCGAAACATTTAACTTCCAGAGAGTAGAACATCCAGTAGAGTTTCTTCACTTCCTGGTAGCTAGTAGTGATGTGTCGTCACGAACGAGCCGGTTCTTTGAGCCGGCTCTTTCAAGTGCCGGCCCTCGTCTAAGAGCCGTTTTTTTTTTTTTTTTTTTTTTAATTAATTCAAGACAGAATGATAGGACAATCTTCTCCGGACCACGGGCACTCCATGCACTGACTGTGATGTTACGTGTCCACAGGGGCATTTTTTATCGCGAGGGGACGCGACGCTTCCCAACATTGGACGCTTGGTGGGCTGTCCTAGCTTTCAAACTGGAAACAGTATGGAGGCTCGTTTGGAAACTCTCTTCTCTTATTTCACGAAAACAGTTCACCGAAATGTGTTTCTGAAAACATTTGAGGCGAGAAATAAGTCATGCAGCTGCTGAATCTGTCTTTATTTTGGATCTACAACGTTTATTTTAAAAGATTCTTGGGAGTTTCTAGAGGCGGCGAGTCGCATCGGACGCCCGTGATTTGCATAAAGTAGACTAGCCCTCAACTTTATGCAAATGAGGAGCGGGCGTCGTGACGCTCTGTTTCTCGAATCGCGACGCCACGCTACCAGAATGCATTGCACAGCTGCTTACATAGACAATGAATGGGGAGCGTGGAAAGCACAGAGCCTGTGGACACGTACCATGACTGAACATGAATATTGTGTTAATGACGTCCGTGCGACCAATCAGGTGATGATAGACAATGATCATACCATCAAAGGAGGGGCGGGGGTGCTGACGGTCTACAGGTACAGAGCAGGACGGAGAGGAGGAGAGACAGGAGTGTGGTGAGCGAATAGCAGACAAAATGAGTGACAATCGGAAATGACACAGCATGTAAAATTATGGTATTCTGGAAATTATAAGGTTTAGTATAATTATATTGAATAATTTAAGTGATATATGTGCAGACATACTAATCATAGGTCAAAACAGCACTAAATTTGGCTGAATTATAAAAGGCAGCAGTGGTAAAATGAAGAGCTGTTTGGGAGCCAAAAGAGCCGGCTCTTCTTGATGAGCTGAGCAAAATGATCTGGCTCACTAAAAAGAGCCGGAATTCCCATTACTATTAGCTAGATTGTTTACGTCGTGCGTCACGAGAGAAGGTTTAATGGAAGGTTTTCATTGGTCCTCCGCGCTGTCAATCACATATGTACAACAACGCCCTCTCTGGTCGGTTGGAACCAGTTCCTATGCAGCATGCTAAATCTAGTAAAACTTCATCGCGTTTGTTTCATTAGCATTCAAGATACATTTTGTTTGACTGGCCTGTTGTCATGTTAAGAAACATTAGTAGTACATTAGAATAATTATGTTGTTTTATTACCACTTGGTGGCAGCAGAAACAAGCTGTGAACTCATCACTGACATATCTTTTATAAGTTGATATGATGAACTTGTTAGCAAACTGTTGCTTATTTAGCCGACGGTACACATTCAGCAGTTATGGAGCAACATTATCATTCCCTTGGAGTCGTGTTTCTGTCCACCTGATGAATGTAAGTCCAATATTCACTCTCTTTTAGCTCTGTTTTTGGTCTCCACCAACTCCTGAGGGAAGTATTTGTCCCTTTAGCTGCTAAATGCTCCACTATATTCACCAGCCAGCCAGCTAGCCGGTAACCATGAGTGCAGTTTGGTGCTCAGCAGGTGGTGTACAGTACAGTGGGGTTTGTGGAGCTCTTTTCACAGAAAACAGCTGGGCTGAAAATGATGCTGTGAGAGCTGAGACAGTGAACCAGAACAGTAAAGTTTTTGGTTGGACAGCTAAACAATGAGCTGAAACTCACTATAAAGCTCCATAGAGCCGAGTAGGGGAGCTACAGATTGAGATAGTAATTCTCTGAAGGTTCATCCCTACGAGCGACCCTCGATCTTGCTGGTAGCCATCAGGCTCCACAACCAAGGCTGACCCCACATGAAAACTGCACTATCTGGACTACCTGGACTACCTGGACTATCTGCATCTATCTGCACTGCCTGCAACCACCTCTCCTAACCACTGGTGCACTTTAAACTTTAAACTTACTTTACACTACATCCCATATACCATTTTATAGACTGCACATATTACATCTATTTATTGTACACTACATTTTTTTTTATTAACGGACGGTACACACTATGTTCATTCACTATGTTCATTCACTATGTATAATCTGTATTTCTATTTATTGTTTTATAATGTTTTTATACACCTGTATCTCTGTATCTGCGCTTTGCTGCTTTGACACCTGAATTTCCCCCAGGGGATTAATAAAGGTTCATCTTATCTTATCTTATCTTATTTCACATTGTCAATTAGTATAAGTAATAACAATTATAGCCACCTTAAATATTCTTTCCTCTATTGCTTTTATATACCCACAGGTATATAAAAAGTTTTAACGTTAGTTAACTCTAACTGAACATTGAGCAGCTGAGTGTTATTTATCTCCTGTAATCAGTGATGAAAAGTCATTAATTTACGTTTAGCAGTACTTGAAAAGACTTAGCTAACCCATCTGTTGTTGATATTGGCTTTACTCCCTCATGGTTTGGGATCCCACAGGCCGCAATTCTGTTTGTGTCAAAATGATAAAAGTAATTGCAAAATTAATGATTTCTACCTCTAAATATGCTCCTTTCTTTTCTTCTCCTTCATTCAGCAGTTATGGAGCAACATTATCATTCACTTGGAGTCGTGTTTCTGTCCACTTGATGAATGTAAGTCCAATTTTTGGAGGGAAATATTTGTCTCTTTAGCAGCTAAACACTCAACTATGTTCACCAGCTAGCTAGCTGCTAACTGTGACTGCCGTTTGGTGCTGAGCAGGTGGTGCACAGTGTTTTTTTTAGGGATTTTTCCGCTGAAAACAGCTGCCTGCTGCGGCTGAAAATGATGCTACGAGTTTTCTTTTCTTCTAACCTTATTAAAACACAATTTGTAGGGCGGTATTGCGGTGGTAAGCCTTCCCTCTGTCACAAACTGGGCTTGCACATTTGCAAGAACAAATACTGTATATTTCTTTTGATTGTTATTCACAGACAAAGAAACATACAGTATGTTATCCTAAATGCTGACGTTGTATGTTTGAGGTCAATTAGACCTCTCATGAATAAATTGATATAAAACTAAAATGACAAGAAGAAGTCAACACCAATCATAGATATAGAGCATGTGAAAATCCCTTGTATTCAACCATATTTTACAGCTGGAGTCTCTGAGACCCCGAAAGAAGTAATGTGCCATTTTCTGCCGCACACTTCTGAAGCATGTCATCAAAATCATGTTAATAAGCAATTCTTATAAAATGAGAAAAAGTCATGAAACATCAAGCTGATAAAACAATGTTAACTGTGTTTTTTTAACTGTCAAACCGAACATTAAGGTCTGCTTTTCAGCATGTAAACAGGCATGTATTGGGGGTAACTGTTGTAGTATTTCATGGCATGTCTATGTAGTACCAAACACAAACTTTACCCCTTTTTGTAAGCTAACTTATTCATTTTATGGCCAAAACTGTTTCTCATTAAAATTCACTCCAGCAATTAGTCATGCAGTTGAAACGAGTCGCTACAAGCCCAGAATCCTTTGGTGACAATGGTTTTTAATGAGGTCAGTGTTTTGTATTGTCGACTGTTGCGTGATATAGGCTTCCTCCATCAAAGTGCAGCACTTGGTGATATTCTATTTTTGCAGGGATTTCAAAGAGCCAGCCAGGTTGCTGTGGTTACAAAAAAGGACGTCTGGGCCCGCAGCTTTGCACAGGTAAGTGGAAAGCTTCAAAGATCTGTGGAAGTGGAGCGGAAACAGAACTATTGTTGTTTTCTCCAACCCACAGCCACAGCATCTTCTAATGAGACAATTAAAAATGATTTCTTGGACAGTAGAGGCAGGCCATTATATTGAATTATTACAAATACTTTGAACTACAATGGCAGCGCCTTTTATGTTGATTAATTGGTCACACGGGGATCAGTTACAACATGAAGGAGGTCTATATATAGTATGTAATCATTAACAGGACATTATATATCATTGTGGAATAGAACTGAACAAATGGCACCCTGTGATTTAGGTGCTTCAGCGAATGTAATCAACTTTTTCGCCTCATTTTCAAGTGATAGTTTTGCAGTAACAGCAACAATCTGTTTATAATTTCCCCAAAAACAGCTTTGCTTTGAAAGCCACCTCACATTTGCAGCTTTTTTTTCCTTTATGAGCAATTTAGTTGACACCAGTGTCGCAAAAAACGTCTGAAAAACTCCAATTAGACTGTAATATGCTGACATGGATCGTGCAGCTGGCTGGATGACTTGGTTTTTTCTGTTTGAATAACTACAGTATAGTAAATATGTATGGTGGCATATCCCCCCTGGGCATTCACCGCTTTATACAATGTCAATTTCAACTCGCTTCTTTGCTGTCAATCAAAAAGCACTTCATCACGCACCAAAAGAAACCAGCGTCACATGAAGAGAAGAGAGCCTGTCAGTCAAAGCTTATAGACATGTAAATCATCTCCAGTGGTGAGGTGTGTTTGGAGTCCCACTACACTCTGCGTGACCCTCTGCTGTCACAGCAGGACTGCATTCTAGTTGCTAACATATCTCAATTACTTAGATTGAGTTAGTCACACAGGTACAACGGCAGGTCATGGAAGAACAGTTCCCACATAATGATTTGCTGTTAATATTAGATTTCAGTCCCTGTGGGATTGTCACATTGAGAGCAGCTGGAGAAAATTACCTGCCAGCTTTCCGACAGGGAAGTGAGCTATATTTATTTATACCTTCTCCTTTTTTTTTTTTT
>CAKALG010027975.1:0-13219 GCA_916700815.1 Helicolenus hilgendorfi | reverse complement strand
AACTAAACACAAGTACAGTAAAGGAAGGTTTTGAGGAGTTGATTGATTGAATATTGATTAATCGATAAATCAGTTCAACAGTAGTAGATATGATTATATTGTGCTGTTATTTTACAAATTTCTGTTGCCCCAAATTAAACCAAATTAGTTGTTGAAGTTATATATAACAACTTATCATAGTTTGCTGAATTGATCATCACTTGATATTCGGTTTGCAACTTATTATTTATTGACTTTATTATTGATTAATCTGCCAATTATGTTCTCGATAAATCGTTCAGTCTATGAAATGACACAAAAAGTCCCCATTACACTTTCCCAGAGTCCAAAGTGACGTCTCCAAGGTTCTTGTTTTTGTCCGACCAACACTCCAAAACCTACAGAGATGCCGTTTACTAACAGAAAACAGCATATTTTCACATTTAAGGAGCTGGAACCATGACTTCTTTGGCCTTTAGGCTTAAATACTACTTCAGTTATTATTAGCAGTGATTTTACTATTTCATTTTCAGTCGATTGACTAATTGTTTCAGCTCTACTTTATATGTGATTTTGCATATATTAGCTCTGTCATGACTAAGGCAGGTATTGAACCTGACTACTTTTTGAGTATTCACCTAAACAAGTCAGTACAATCGAGTCTGGAAAAGTGTTTATCGCATACTTGGCCAGATTCCTACTGTTTGAGATAACTTTTTTGATTTTATTTTGTATTTAGGCAATATCATTGTACAGCTGCTTGTGTTAACACAACAATAAATTAGAGATGCGTTGAGAAGGCTGGCATATTTTACTAAATGGAAAAGGGGTTTGTGGAAAAAACATATTTACAGCATATACCTCAAATACAATATTGAGAAGTATTGGTATTGGGAAATGAGTATCAATAAACTCAGGTGTTATGTCAAATGATACCCAGCCCTTATCATGACTTTAAGCGACACCTGAAAACTAAAAATATTGTGATATCTCCCAGCCTTAATTTTCGTTGCTGAATTGCATTTTGAATTGATTGACTGAAAATAATATAAGTAGCAACTTGTTATTGGAGTCCCTCTTGTGCTTGTTTGTGAAAATGGGGATTTCTGCAGTCCATGACTCATCATATTTTTAGTCATCTCCACACTGGCCAGCTGGTCGCCATGACTCGGCTGTGACAGAAATAAGGGAGTATGATCATTTACAGCCACCAGCCATGAGCATCTGACAGGAAATCTGTTCTCTGTGATTCCTCAGCTTGTACATCTGTCTGTTTAGTGAGACGTATTTCCCCTTTATTCCAGATTTCTTTTACTTGTTTTCGCTGAGCTAATCTCTGATGTGAATACACATGAAGCTGGACTGATAATGCATTCTGGTTGGCTCTCCGTTGTCTGAGATGAGATGTAGTGTGCTTCTTCTCCGAAATATTTGATGACAGGGACCCGAGGAGATGCAGAGATAAAGCAAATAGGAAAATTATATTTAATTTTCTCGCCTTTCCTTCTTTTTTTATCATCACATCATCTGAGCTGATAAGTATGAATATGTTTTTATCTGTTTAATTATCAGGGCAGGGGTTCGCAGAATGTGCTTGTTCTCAGATGGTAATCACTTCTTAGTCATACATTGTGAAGTGTGACAACACCTGCTGTGACGTTCCTGTTGTTTACGGCAGCAGCAGATTAAAAACTTTGACCTCTGCCCTGCTATCTGTCATAAGAACAGTAGGTGATCATTTCCTTTGTTTTATAAAGACTTAAAGAGGAGGAAACTAGTCCAATTGTCATGCTGGTTCAGTACTTTAATAATCATTTTAAGCAGTATGTAGAGGCATACCACAAAAAGCAAATCCACTTTACTTCATCCAACTCCTTTTTTTCATGGACCCGTTTACAAAGGTGCCGTTGCATCAGAAGAAACAGTGTTAACTAATTTCCCTGCTGCAGGGTGACTCTTTTCAACCGTCATTATTCAAAGCACTTCTCTCTCTCTCTCTCTCTCTCTCTCTCTCGCCGGCCCGCCCTCACTCCTTATTCCATTACCCCCCTCCGCTCTGTTGCTCTCTTTTTCCCCCCTCCATTTATTCAATATCAATGCTAAGGAGGTGGAAATTCATCACGGTGGCAGCCACTGTGCAGAGAATGGAGAAGAAACACAGTCGGTTCATTTTCAGGATAATTACTGAGCTTCTCCTCTTGCACCTTTCTTTTGTTTTAACCTTCTGTGGTCTGTGGCAATGCAGTATAGTTTGGATTTCACCAACTAGATGTAGAAAAGTTTCAGTTTGGTAGTTTTGTTAGTAATAACTATAGACTGTATATAAGAAGTGCACATAGTCAACGCGACGTCACCCATTCGTGTGTGGACTGCTGTTTTGAAGACTCAAGTTCGTCATTTTGGCTGTCCCTATCTTGGCTTTTGGCTGTCGCCATTTTAAGGCCGAGACACACTAAGCCGACATCAAAGAACTAGTGGTGATGAAGGTCGACTGTTACGTCACCTTATGTCGCCTTTGTCTTGACCGACAAGTTGCATTTGAGCACACCACAAAGACTTCAGCCGACGGCCAGTTAGCACGTACGTTCTGCGACTGCGTGTATTCCGCGGAAATACAAGCCGTTGTTATGATACGCACATGAAATAAAGCGGCGTTTGCCGACTGTTTTCACACCATTCTCACACTCCACTCAGCTTCATTCCATGGCCATGACGCTGTGAAAATATCCGTGTATTGGAATGATCAGATGAGATGAAGATGAAAAATGAGAAGAGCCTTCTGTGTTTGTCCTGTTGACTTTACTTGTTGACTTGCATTCCTTATGTCCGTTTCTCTTCTCGTGCACTGATTTGTTTAAGCTGAACAGCCAATCAGAGTGATTTCCTCCACCGACCGGCGCTGCTGGATTGGCTAAAAAGCCTTCGACTCAAGCAGACTAGTTAACGGTGTAGAACACACTGCAAAAACTAGGCCGACAGACGCTCACTGACGGCCCCAAAACTGTCCAATGGCCGACCATCGACTTGGTGTGTCAGGGGCTTTAGTTTTTGGCCATCGCCATCTTGTTTTTTTGCAGCCAGAAGTGACCCGAGAGGGTGGAGCTAAGTACAACTGAACTCTGAATAAGACACATTTATTCGTCCAAAATGTTATAATTAACTTTCATGAATTGAAAACACACTGTGAAAGGGTTAAAGTTGTAAGACAAAAACACTGACAACTCCCAAACCGGACAACACCGTGGTAGCGACCTGTCAATCACAAGAAGGCCACGCCCTAAAGCATACCCTGCTTTATGGTCTACTATTTGACTCTAAATGGGACCATAATTTAATAAATGAACATCATGCTGTATTGGAGACGACTTGAAACTAGTGACTGAGACCATGTTTACTGAGGTAATAAATCAAATGAGAAGTAGGCTAATTTTCTCATAGACTTCTATACAATCAGACTTCTTTTTACAACCAGAGGAGTCGCCCCCTGCTGGCTGTTAGAAAGAATGCAAGTTAAAGGCACTTCAGCATTGGCTTCACTTTTCAGACCCCGGAGGTTGGTCAAACCCGGATATTTCCTCAAAACTCCCCATAATGTTTTGTTTGATGTAGTTATTGCTGTGTTATCCTCCAGGCTGTGGCCTCAGAGCTGTAACTCACAGCACCGTGAGAAAATCACCTGTTGAAAAGCTTTTATGCAATTCCCCTGCCGCTGATTTCTCTTCAGGGTATTTTATTTACGATTTGATCCCTATATCGTCTTTCTATCTCCTTCCAGATGCAGCTCTCGCTGGCTGCCTATAATAATACGCTGCAGAGATGGTTACTATGACACTGCTGGGGTCTCTAGTCTGGCGCTGCCAATAGGAAGGCAGCTCCGCCATCAGGTGTCCTGTAGCTATTTTGAACAGGAGCTGTATGTGAAGTGAAGCAAGCAGCTAAATTAGAGACACAACCCAATGACATGAGAGAAGAAGTAGAAGAAGAAGGAAATGAAAAGGTGGAAGAAAATGTTGCTCGCTCAGTCTATCAACGCGTTCTGAAAAGGTGCAGAAAGGTTATTGATCAGTCGCTATTTTGCCTCTCCCCTCGTTCACCTTTTTTTTACATATAAAATATTGACTTGTGTGTCTGTGTGCATGAAACCGTCAATCCTTCTCTGTCTCGTTTTTCCCTGACTGTCTCTTTTTTTCTCCTCTACTTGTGTGTGACGTGAATCAACTGGATGAGTGACTCACAGACACAAGCATTTGTTCAAACACACACAAAGAGTAATCCCTCCCACTCTCTCTCTCGCTCTACATTTTGCTGCATCACCGACCTGTTGTAGTGAGCCGCTTGGTCTCAGGTTGTTTCAGACGTCATTTTTTTCTAAAAACATTCCCGTGGGTTCCCCATCAAGGTTTGTTAACCTTCACTTAGTCGGTGCTCCGTGTTGGGATGCACTTGTACGGTTTAGAAGATGACTCATAGCTGGTAAGTGGGGGCGGCTTTTATTGTCCTCATTAGATGCTGCATGCCACTCACTGGATTATTCCTCCTACCTGAGTGGGATGCGGGCGCACCGCCGCAAGCGATTTGAGTTTGAGTAAATGAAACAGGAAGTGGGGATGGTTTGTGGATGCCCGAGGACGCGAGGAGTTGCTAGCCATCGCCTTGGCAACAGGGAGTGTCTACATTTAGTGTGCTGTTGCCAAGTCACAGAGCGCCTCGATGCGACAGGTGGCTGAGCTAGAATCAACATTTGAAATCATACAGAGACGTAATCAAAGGAGCATAAATCACACATAAACGCACGTGCAAACACGCTGACACGCCACACAGATGCTTCACTCTGCAACATATGAGCAGGTTTTCTCTCTGGATACATTTAGACCTCCATGTCCACTTGTCGTTTCTCTTTAGAAATGCCACAAAGGACTCTTTCAATGATTTCTTTTCATCCTTTTTTTTAAAAAAGAACATCATTTTATATAGAAATAGAGACCGGGAGAGATAGCGGTATTACCTGCAACAAAGGTCCCCTGCCAAAATCGAACCAAGGATGTTGCCGTTATATGGCATTCATCTTAACCACAAGGCCACCGAGACATCTCACATTTCTTTTCATCTTTAAAATAAGAAACATTAGTGTACAAAACAATTCAAATGACAGCAAGTTGGCGGACAGAAGCCAAGAGTTCAGAGTAGGGCTGGGTATCAAATCTCAGTACTTAAAAGACCCCTGCACTGATCTAGTACGGCATCAAATGCTTGGTATGATTCTTAGGAATGTTTTCTTATCCTGTCAACAGATATAGCTTGATCTAAATTAGGAAGTTTTTCTAATTTAGGGTTTTATTTAAGATTTTTATATACCACTGATTGCTACCGCTAACTTTGAGGGCCATCTATACAGTGCTCCAGGGATGACGTATTGAATCGCCCTGGTTCCGCTCCACAAAAAGGGTTTTGGATTAATGCAGAAAATATGTGGCAAACAAACATTTATGATACTTTACTATTACTTTTATTATTTTTGAAGTGTAAATGCAATCGCCTGGAGTAAAAAACTAACATTGGGCTACAAACAAACTACACCATGGTCGCATGAATGCAAGTGTACACAACGAGGCTGTAAAGATGGACGAGTCGGCGTGATGACGTTTAGTAGGAGTATTTATTGATGTATTTTATGTCGTAGAACAAAACGTTAAAATGTCTTCAGCTTGTGTTAACCACAGACCTTATTTCAGGCAGCTAACTAAAAATCCATTCAAAAAACCCATTGACTTCCACCAGAAGTGCTAAAATGCTAAGTAATTTCTGTGTTTTAGGACTCATTCCTGTAGCAGTCCATAGCAAAATCTTATCAAAAATTAAAAAAAAAGGAACTTTTTCCGGCTTGGTCTGTTGTTGTTCTTGTTGTTGTTGTTGTTCTGTACCAATTTTGGTGACAAAAAAAAATGTCTTGGACACTTAAAAATGGCGGAAAATCCATGTAGATGGAAATGGGCGTTGCTTATAAGGATATATTTGTCTGGACCCACAAAATTCAGGAAAAATATATATTTTTTTGAGACTTAAGATTCGAAAGTTACAGTCCAAAACGTAAAGTTCATTGTTATAACGCCACCATCTTGCCAAATTGCAACACATTCGACACTGCGCGTCCTTGGGTCCCCAGCAATACACCCACCAGGTGTGATTTAGATCAGATGAATGGTTCTCAAGATATGTGAAGGACATACCCACATCCAAACTGAGGTATCAAAAATAGTATTGTTTTGGTATCAGCACCGATGCGTCG
This sequence comes from Helicolenus hilgendorfi, assembly GCA_916700815.1. NCBI lineage: Eukaryota > Metazoa > Chordata > Actinopteri > Perciformes > Sebastidae > Helicolenus > Helicolenus hilgendorfi. Next base: position 6,954 of record CAKALG010027975.1, on the reverse strand, counting down.
AGTATCATATTGGCACCAATATCGAAACATTTCAAACATTACGCAGCCCTAGTCCAGAGATATTACTCCTTGTTTTGTCTGACTACACATGTGCAGGGAATTTTTCATCATCATTACATATGGTGTATGTCATCTTTGCGCATTCTCACCTCTATTTTAAAAGCCCACACCTAGTGACTCACTTCTTCTGCCTGGCACATTCAGCTGTCCGCATTCTTGTCAGCACCTCCTACAACGCGCCAGGCAGCCTGTCAGCTGAAAAAAACAGCAAGAGGAGAATAAGTGGGATTGTTATATAAATTGAACACACTCAAACACTCCAGAAGTTCAGGCTGCCTCCCTCACTGTGCCGCTCTGCTGAACTGTACAGTAGGCCGGCGCCGCAGGCTCACAGGAGGCTCCGGTTTTTATTGTGGTATGGGTGTCTGGATGAGGGTCAGCAGGAGAGAGTCAAGTTACTGTGCATGAGTGGTGGATGTGTTGGAAACTGTAGCCACTTCATGAGAAATTTATATCCTCCCCTAATATTATGAACAGTCCTCAGGCCATTTTTTTCTCTCTCTCTCTACCTCTCTTTGTCTCTACTTGACACACCCACACACCGAATCTGTTGTACCTGTGCAAAAAAGACTTCGGCCTCGCTGAAGCTGCAGTGGAAATGTCGGCCCGTTGTTATGCATCCTCTCCACCTCAAATTACACAGAGTCAGCTTTCATGCAATATGAAGGCCAAGGCCCCTTTTGTGTCGGTTACGCTTCTCAAGGCGGTCTTGACATTTTGACCACAAATAAATTGCAACGGCAGAGCCGCAACCGTTCTTCTGAGGATAAGAAAAGTGAATTTGAATCAAGACAAAAAGGAGCAGGAGAACATCGGGAAAACCTAAAGATGAATAAACAGGTTGTCGGTTTAGATATTCAAACAGACGGCATTGAGTTCATTCACAACTCGTGTTTTTTTTTTTTCTCTATAAGGGTTGAGTCATGGACATGTTGTCCTTTTCCCCTCCTCACCTTTATGTAAACTCATTTCAGGGCTCTGCAGACTCCTACACCAGCCGGCCGTCGGACTCAGATGTGTCCCTGGAGGAGGACCCCGAGGCTCTGAGGAAGGAGGCCGACAGACAGGCCCTCGCCACGCTTGAGAAAGCAAAGGTCAGAAATCAACTGTTGCATCCGTTATTTCATCTGTCATGCACAGTGCTAGTTTAATAGTAGGGCTGTCAATCGATTCAAATATTTAATGGTGATTAATCACATGATTGTCCACAGTTAATCGCGATCAACCGCACATTTTGTATTTGTTCAAAATGTACCTTAAAGGGAGATTTGTCAAGTATTTAATACTCTTATCATCATGGGAGTGGGCAAATATACTTGCTTTATGCAAATGTATGTATATATTTATTTTTGGAAATCAATTAATGACACAAAACAATGACAGATATAGTCCAGAAACCCTCACAGGTACTGCATTTAGCATAAAAAATATGCTCAAATCATAACGTGGCAAACTCAAACCCAACAGGCAACAACAGCTGTCAGTGTGTCAGTGTGCTGACTTGACTATGACTTGCCCCAAACTGCATGTGATTATCATAAAGTGGGTGTGAAGGAAAGACTTGTGGGTACCAATAGAACCCATTTTCATTCACATATCTTGAGGTCAGAGGTCAAGGGACCAGGTACCAATTGATTCCTTTGGTTTTCTAGTTTCATATGATAACAGTATCTTCACTCTAGCTTCAATTCTGAGCCCGCTACAACCTAAAAATCGCAAGTTGCGTTAACGCCTTAAAGAAATTAGGGTCGTTAAAATGAATTTGCGTTAACTTTGACAGCCCTATTTAATAGTCACATAATCTACATAATCTTCACATGAGCGTTGAGTGTTTCGACACTGATGAGCCTCATCATCAGTGTCAAGGGGACACTGAACTATGTTTCTGTATACTAATATCTTGTCTTTCCCGTCACTGCTCCAGACCAAACCGGTGGCGTTTGCTGTGCGGACAAATGTCGGTTACAACCCCGGCCCCAGTGATGACGTTCCTGTGCAGGGCATGGCCATATCCTTCGAAGCCAAAGACTTCTTGCACATTAAAGAGGTATGAACTCCCCACTCCCCTTGGACATGCACACTTAAAAATAGAGCTCATTTTGGTGCTGAAAAGTTTATTTTTCTAGTAATTTCTGTAGTTTAGATGAGTACTAATGTGTACCAATTCAGCCTGAACTAAATGTAAATCATTTTGGGTAGCAAAACTGACTGAGGATCCTGGATGGTGTAGGGAAAAAAAGACCAACAGTTGGTCTTGGAAAGTTAAACAATTGGCAGTGATTGTGGGTGGGAAGCCAGTGAGGGATCATGTTTTATTGCAACTTACTGTCTCCTTCTGTCGAAACCCTACAGGCCGTGAGTGGGAGTTAGCACTAACAAGAGCTGCAGTGCAAACAGAACTGAGTGATCCAAATTTGGTAGAATGAGAGAAAAAAGTAAATTGATAAAAGTAGCGCTCTAACTTTCTGAATATATATTTTGGTCACTTAGGATACATATTAAAATACTTTTTTTAGCTTACAAACATCAGGAATAAAAAATATCTTGCAGACATTTGTACTTGGGTTCACAATGTGGCAAGCTTTTGTACTATAGAAGATACAATTCTGTGCATTGTACAGTTTTCTAAAAGTGTAAATATGGTATTATTTCAATTTCAAAGTTATGTTTGGATGAGGCTGTGTTTTGATCGACCCTGTCTCCTATAAAATTACGTTCCCATACAACTAAGCTGCTTCCTCAGTTACGATTCGAGGGAGAGGTATTTTCTCCCAGCTATCGCCACAGTTTTAAACAGTTTTAAACCGTTACATGCATGTTTCCCTCCAAACATAATTGACAATGCATTTTAGCTGTATGGGAACATGTTTTTTATGAGATAGGGCTGGTTTAGATTCAACACATAGTAATAAATGTTGATGTGTGTGAGGTGAGCAGGAAAATGCTGGTATATCATTGGTTGCCTGTCTGCATGCAGAAATACAACAATGACTGGTGGATCGGACGTCTGGTGAAGGAGGGCTGTGAGGTGGGCTTCATCCCCAGCCCGGTCAAACTGGAGAACACCCGCCTGCTGCAGGAGCAGAGGATGAGACAAAACCGACTCAGCTCCAGGTACAAATACCCCTGAGCAGCAGCTACAGTATCAGCATCACAAAGTACAACCCCGCTCTTTAAAACAGGTCAGACCTGAGTCACACTTCACCCACCAGGAAATGTAAAACTTCCTGAAAAGCACTGCAGTGAGTCACTGTATTCCTCTACAGTGCTACTACAGTATAGACATAGTATAGTTTAGTTTATTTTTAAATCCAGGAATGTATCTGTTTATTTCAGGGCTGTCAGTCGATTCAAATATAATTTTATTTTCATTCACATATCTTGAGGTCAGAGGGACCCCTTTGAAAATGACCATGCCAGTTTTTCCTCACCAAAATTTAGCGCAAGTTTGGAGCGTTATTTAGCCTCCTTGCCGACAAGTTACTGTGACATGTGACATTCTAGTTTCATGTGATGCCAGTATCTTCATTCTAGCTTTAAAGTCGCGTTAATGCCTTAAAGAAATTAGTGCAGTTTAAACGTATTAGAAAATATCAATGCAATAATAATCAGGGTGATCAGATTTTAATATACAATTTGCAGTGCAAGCACTCTTAATACTGTTTATTGTTTTTTTTTTAAATGTATTTTCTTAATTACTTGCTGCTCACTCACGTTTTTCCTCAATGCTTCACATTTTAGTACCAGAGGGACACAACAGCACCTTGTTTACTGTAAACTATAATGAAAATGGATTTCTTGTGGCATAAAATATGAAGTAAAATCAGTTTAACAACAACTGGTTTAATTTTTTTCAGTAGAAATCCGTAAAAAGAGGCAGATGATGAGCACTATGTACTCAGTATTGTGAAGCTGCCGTATCGTCTTTCTTTCACCACACAATCATTTGTGCCTGTTTTTCCCATTACAGTAAATCTGGAGGAAGCTCCAGTCTGGACGTTGCCACGGGAACACGCAGGCCCACCCCACCTGGCACAGGTGAGTGTGTGCGGTCTCCCTATCAACTAGCAAAATAGTGCCTTTGTGCGTGTCTGTGTGGGCGTGTGTGTGCAATCCTGACAAAGCGAGAGAGAGCGCGATGAGACAGGCGTCTGATATTTAGATGAAGATTTTAATTGGCTAGTTAGTCAGGCATGATGATGAATCACGGCGCGTCTCAGTGGGTTGCTGTGTGAAGTGAGAGAGGTCTTAGGAGGTCTGTCATTAGCACACAGGACGGGACTGAAATAGAGCTGAGAATGGACCGCGCTCATTAAACTTGACAAGTATGTCTGGCTTGTGTGTGTGTGCATCGTCGACTCGCCAGGACGACACAAAGCTGCTGCTCGATATCCAGAGAGACAGCGGGAGAGATGGAAGTGCAAACATGGGGAAAATACTCTGGTGGACTTAAAGGGTTTTTGTTTATTAAATAGAGCCACTGAACTGAACTCAATACCTGTATAATAGAAACCACATCTGTCTAATACACCTGGTACACAAGTGGCCGATCTGACTTAAAGCAAAAGTTTGACGTTTTGGGAAATACACTTATTTGCCTCCTAAAGAGAAATTTCAATGATTGATACCACTCTTGTATCTGTCTTATACCCTTTTCCCCGTTTTTTAAACGTGGGAAAACCCGCTTAAAATAGACAATAGACTCCTTTCCCATTGCGACTATGCCGTGCCGTTGCACTGGCATTTCTGTTTTTTTTCTTGCTGTGTCACGTTCGACATCACGTTCGCGCCGGACGGCACCCGAAGCAGGGTTAGTAAACAGTGAAATGTTACGGTGGTTACTTCTGTTACTTATTCAGTCTCTCTTTCAAACTCTCAAACCAGAGTTGGTGATTGTTGGAGTAGGGGAAAGACCAACAAAGACGTTTTTTAGTTTTATTTTGTTTCTGTCGAGTTTGAATGAAGTGTTTTCTTCAATGATCAGCGAGGTAAAATGACTGTTGTCTGACTAGAGTCTGGTGACTTTGAGGAGAGCATATTAATTGTATGTTTTTACGTTAATGAATTATAATAATTGTCCACATCCCTTTTGATTTTATTCATTATATATTCACTTCAACGCACGTCACATAGCTGGAGCCGATAAATACCTGTGACTACTGCAGATTTTCCCACTGGAGGCAAAAAACAGATGTTCATAGGTGTTAGAGGGTTTTTTAGGGGCTTAAGTAGCTAAGCACGAACAGGGCGAAACACCTGGCTCTGTTCAAAGGTAACACAATCCACCTTGTACGGATTAAACAGATGAGATGTAATGTGTTAATTAATGAGCTTTAGGGGTGCCAGTAGGTGGATTTTGTTACCGTTTGACAGAGCCAGGCTAGCTGTTTCCCCTTGTTTTCAGCCTTTGCGCTAAGCTAAGCTAACCAGCTGTAGAGTCATATTTAACAGACAGGTATTAGGCTGCATTCACACCAGATCAGGCTTTGCGGCGATATTCCGCAGGGTTGTGCAGCAGTGTGGGAGTGTCACTAATGACCCACTGACTGCACGACGATAAACGTCTTTTGTTCCCCCATAGCTGGGTTGTACAGCTCTGGATCGCCGGTCACATGATTGGTCACTGCAGCGTGACATCATGTTGCGTAGGGCTGACCCGAATGCTTTGATGCTTCGAAGTCTCGACCGTTGCCATGGTAATTGACCTCCAAATCAGTATTCGAATGCTTTGTTTTTTATTATATAAGTATGTAATAATAACGTATAAATGCCAAAATAGCCCATGAAATAAGGAATAATCCCACAAAAAATATTCATTATTCATATTCAACATTAATTATTATTAATTATTCCCAGACAGATATCGCTGATTGTTGTGTGTAGAGGTACCTGTGTGTACAGTAGTGAGGCAGCGGCACTGAAACAGGGGAGATGGAGACAGACAGACGGAAGAACATGTCAGCCAGCCACAACGCGACATGAAGCTTCGAATTCCTTCGAATATTTCTCACCGAAGCTTCGTAGCCCAAAAAATGGTATTCGGGACAGCCCTAATGCATCTCCAACAGTCGATCACGTCTCAACTTTTTCCGCCGCATGCTGCTGCGTTTCTTTTTCGGCACCGCCGCAGCCCAAACGCACAACTCACATTCAAAAAGAACTGGAAAGACTGCCGTTTTCCCTGCACTTCTGGATCTGGTGTGAATGCAGCCTTATAAGAGTGGTATCAATCTTCTTCATCTCGCAACCAGCCATGCAAGAAAAAGCGTATTTCCCCAAATCCTGAACGATTCTTTTAAAACAAGACACCTGCCGGCCTTGTCTGCCCCCTCCTCCGTCCATACCAACAACACCTGCATCACCAACAATAATCCCAACACACACTTAACTCCAACACCCAGCCTCCCTCTCAGCTTGATTCCTTCTTTCCTATCTCCTACTTTCCTCTGCAGCCCCTCCTTTACACATCTACACTTAAAGTTTTGTTATCCACTCTCTGTTCATGTTATTATACCCCACATCTGTGCCTTTCTTCATGATAATCTGGTGTGTTCTTTTTTAAACTCTTGTCGATGTTATTTCCAGTTAAAATCATACTATGCCACCTTTTTTTGATCTCAGTATATGCCATCTCTTGCAATTTCCTCCATGCCTCTTTTCTGGATGCATCTCACATTCTTACTTCTATTTCCCCCTTTTGCTTTTCTTCTTCTATTATTTTCTCTCATCCTCTTTTACTTTGCCTTTTCTCCTCTTTCTCTTCCTTCTCTTCTTCCTTGTCTGTTCTTCTCTTGTACCTCTCTCTGCAACGCCCGCCCTCCTCCCCCTCATCAGCTCACGTGGACATGTCCACCCCTGCCTTTGACGTTGACACCCTCGACCTGGATGCTGAGG
>CAKALG010027973.1:0-26463 GCA_916700815.1 Helicolenus hilgendorfi | reverse complement strand
TGGGCTTTGCTCGACGCAGCGAAAAGCCATCGCAATGCAAGCCATTAGAAATAACGGGTTTCAGAGCGCGGTGGTGCCGTCGTTGCGTTGTGTCTGAAATGGCCTTCAGTGAGTGAGAGAGGGAAATGGAGAGTACTAAGAGAAAGAAATACTCAGCAGGGGGGAAAAAATGAATGAATGAAAACTGATGTATACTAGTTCATGCCAGAGGGGCGAATTATTCTGTATTCTTTCCTGATAATTAAAAGTAAATGTCAAAGTATTTAACATAATAACATGTTTTACTATTTTCATTCTTTAAAAATCACCAGAATGCATGACACAAAGTCTCTGAAACTCTAGGTGGACCCCCAGACCCTTACGATTTGGCTCCAAAACCTCCCTATTTTTGAGGTCTCAAGGTTGGCAAGTATGATAGAAGCTTTATATACACTAAGACATGCATGTCCGCTTGCAGACACTTATTTATTGTGTGCAACTACTATGTACTTATACTGTATATTCCTTGTGATTCAACACTGTAGCTGCCTCTGCACACAAATCTCCAACAAACCCACCAGCCTGAAATATTTTATTTTGAATGTTTCCAATGGTGTCTGCTGTCAGTGAAGTTGACTGACACCTGTTGGATGGGATTTTGGAAGTTTTGTTTTACAACGAAGTGACTCCTTGAAGAGTCAGCGCTCAAAGCTTACATACATTTGCCTCTAATGCAAATTTTTTGCAAGAGCCAGAAGAGGAACTGCATATAGCACACAATGAGAATGAATCACCAATGATGTGCTGCTTGTGGGTGGCAAATTGTGCAGACCGCTTTGTTTAAAATTTCAAAAGGCAAAGTGCCGAGCATGCGAGCATGCATTCTATTGGACCGCATTTCTATCACCGCGGATGAGTGAGCTGCCACCTGCTCACGCTAACAGCTACGATGTAGTGGACCAGTCTGTCAACTACTCTGTGTGTGTGCGGAAAGGAAATCCATGCATCTGTTGGTTTACTTTAATTGTGCAGTGACAAACCGAGGACACAACATGATTAAAAAGCGGTAAAAACAAGGGGATACATCTGAAAAAGACACAAGTTACAAATGTGTGCAGCTAAGAAGAAACCCAAGGGGCTTATTAAAACTCACCGAAACAAAGGAATTGGGGAAAGCAGTAAGAATAAAGTTAAACAAAATTACCCAAATATAAGTGTTGAAATAAATCAAATGAATGAGGCAGAGTCATTTTTAAAAGACAAACTGAAATTAGAATGTATTGTTGCTAAGAAATCAGTACATATATCATAGGTTTGTTTGGACATGTACTTATTTATGGTCAAAATTGTAATGACCAAATAGAGAACATTTTAATTTGATTTATTTGTGGTGATAGCATCCTCCAGTGAAACACTCATTTTACCACCACACCAAATGAAATTCTCAAATTTAACACCTTCCACAAAGTTTCTTTAAATATTCATCAGTTCCTTTTTAAAATCCACATGAATCACTCTTCACACTGGCATAAATTAGATACACCACAGCACTTATCGAATAAGAAAACGCGTCACTTTTAAAGCTGTTACTCCGAGTTTTTCCTTCTTCCAAAAACAGTGGTGAAGAATACCAGGACCAAAAGCCAGGCAGGAGGAGTTTTCATTAAAACAAACTTATGACTGGTGTGTTAACTGTGTGCCAAATTAATCAGAGCACACAAGGCCAAATTGCCTCCTAAGTTACAATATGACTGGTTGCTGAGAAGCAATGTGGCATTTAAAAGGCTATTTTTTAAACAGATTCCGGCGCAGTGCTCACTCCACATAAAACACAGCGGGGCTACATTACACCACTTCCAGCAAACTGAGAACAATGAGGGCAAAACGGCATCACCGATCGGTTTTAACCAAATATTCAGCCCGATCTCATGGAAAGACATATAAATAGTACGACATTACAAGGACATTCCACGTGTCATGAGAACACATTAGCCTTTTTTGCGTGCCATTTTTACACCACGCAACAAAACTACGGTAACGTCCACTCATTTAGGTTTAGGAAAAACATCATGGTTGGGCTTAAAATAAGTACGTAAACTAAGTAAAATACATACGGAAACAACGTAAGAGAAGTACGGAAAACACGTCACAAACATTACTAAGGTAACTTCAAAATAACAACACTTTGGGACATGAAAACCTGTCTTGAACAGCGGTCTCCTGGTTAAAAGTCCTGTGTTCATTCCGACCCGCTATAAGCAGTCTCTCTCACTTTTTATTCTACATCACTAGCTCTGAGCGTAGCATATTTACACTGATGCATTTACTTTGCAGTGAATGCAGACTACACAGCCTACAAATGACACGGCAAAAGCAAGAACGCCGTTCTTCTTTCACGCAAAATGACTTGCGATTGTCATTCATGCGGCATTTAGTGCTTCTGGAATGGAATATTCTCTGGTCTAGCAAACAAAAAAACACTGAATCCGTCAGCACGTTATTGTAAACGGTACGGACAACGTTATCTTCACATCACCTGTCTGCTCCACTCCGCTCCGCTCCGTGTGTGTGTGTGGAGAGGCCAAGTCCTGCACTCGGTGAAACACGAGAGCAGAGGATATTAATGATTGTGTGAAATTTTAGCAGCGGCGCTCATTAATGAATACAGGGGAAACACTGCTGTGTGTAGGCAAAATCACAAGATCATGCATTCCAAAAAGCAGCACCACAAATTACTCACTAACACACGCCTTCCTTTCCCAAAACCACCCTCACTACTTCCATCTCTCTCTCTCTCTCTCCCCCTCTGCCTCCACTTCGATGCAAAAGACCTTGATGTCTCTTTGAGGGTTTGCCACGGCACATTTCCACGGCAAATCTAGCGTGTCATGCCTGTGCCAGCATTGCCGAGTCTTCATCATTCATCGAGATGACTCACAAAGCAAGGCCGAAACACAAATGCCTCTGCCATCGAAACCCCCTGGAGAGAAAACATGTCTTTATATTAGAAGAAGAAAAGGAATGGATTCGCACTGATTGGCCTCCGCTGCCTCCCGACTGAGTCCACTCTGATGATCAAGCCTTGAGCAGGTGTATCAAACGGCGGCCTTGTGGCCCCCCCTACGAGGGGAAATTGTTTCACAGATTGTGGGAAATTAATTGTTGTCTCTAATTACCTTCCTTTGTGTTCATCCGAATGTTTCACATGCTGAAAAAAACTTCACACAAAAAAAAGATTAATGCTGCAGAAAGTCAACGTGACATGTGATAGTCACCGACTTCCTTGTTAATGCTGGTTCCTCAGAGCAAAAAAAAAAAAAAAAAAATCACCAACCTCTTTCAGTACTCCCTCGTATTCCCCCGAGGTGACGAGAATTCACATCCAGCAATGATCACTTGAGTTCACGGTACAAAAAGAGGCGGAACTCATATTTACAGTGATCAAACAGGGTGGCAAACCAGTCCCTGAGGCATGCCATCTTCCACCCACTCATGAAAACGCACCTCGCACGCTCACACATACAAACGTACACACACTCTGAACCTCAAGCCGGCTGAAGCAACATTTGATTTTAAGTGATGGAAATGCAGGAACGCAAGCTTGTAATCTTGTAAGGGTGACTCCGGCGCGTTGGAAATGGGTCCCAGTGGCGGTGCGGCACTGGCTCAGGGGCATTGGTAAATGAATCTGTCTGCAGTCACACAGCCAAATGAACACGGAGAAGCTAAGTAAGAGAGCGGCGGGTGCGGCAGTTCATTTATGAAATGTATTAGGATTTATGAGGCAATGAAGTGTAAAGGTGCTTTATTACTCTCCCACCGCCATCAGTCCACCAAGACGGAAAGCAGAAATGACACTCTAAATGTTTCAACTCCTGTTTTCTTTCCTCCTCTCTAATGGCAGGAAACTGGCGTAATGAATAATATTCTGGAGTCAATTTTGCAAACTTCTCATATTATTTATTTATTTCTGTTTTCTTTCAGAGAAGATCTATTTCTGTACAGTCTTTGTTTAGCCAATATCCGTGCTATGTTGTTTATGGAAAAGCTACTCACATCACTAAAGGTCACACTGTCGCTCAGGCCAAAAACACACCACCTGATGCCATGTGGTGAGATACACTCATAGACTGTATATAAGAAATAGACACAGTCACCGTGACGTTCCCCATTGGTTTGTGGACTGTCGTTTTAAAGCCTCGAGCTCGGCATTTCAGCCGTCGCCGTTTTTTTGCAACCAGAAGTGACACAAGAGGGTTGAGTTAGGTACAACCAAACACTCAATAAGACACTTTTAGGCGACCAAAAAGGTTATAATTAACTTTCATGAACTGAAAACACACTGTGAATGGGTTAAAGTTGTAAGACGTAAACACAGACAACTCCTAGACTGCACAACGCCGTCGTAGCGACCTGTCAATCACATAGCTTTATGGTCTATTTGACTCTAAATGGGACCATAATTTACTAAATGAACATCATGCTGTATTGAAGAAGACTTGAAACTGGCGATTGAGACCATAAACTCATGTTTACAATGTTTACTGAGGTAATAAATCAAGTGAGAAGTAGGGTCATTTTCTCATCGACTTTTATACAATCAGACTTCTTTTTGCAACCAGATGAGTCGCCCCCTGCTGGCTATTAGAAAAGTTGCAGGTTTAAGGCAATACAGCATTGGCTTCACTTCTCAGACCCCGGAGGTAGCCTACTAGATACACTATATGTTGAAAAGCCCCCATTAACATGCTACACTGTGACTCCTGGTTGAACCAATCCTGAAAGCTGACCAGGTGTGGAAAGAGAGGAAATGATGCTGATCTCCAGAAGCCATGTCAAGCAGAAGGAATGAGACGATCTTGTGTGAGTATTACCCACATTGTGGGGACATAAACCTGTTTACACATTGTGGGACTCGCCTTCCAAATGGGGACAAAATGCACGTCTCCATAACGACAATCATTATATTTTAGGGTGAGGACTTGGTTTAGGGTTAGGGCAAGGTTAGGGTAAGGGTTAGGATTAGGAAAGTAGCAGTTACAGTTAAGGTAAGTCTCCAGGAAATGCATGTAAGTCAATATATGTCCTCAAAAGTCATGAAAACAAGACTGTGTGTGTGCGTGTGCGTGTGCATGTGTGTGTATCACTGCATTTTGTTAGTATTCGATAAGCAGCTCGAAACATCATGACATCACATTATTCTGTGACATCACTGCATCAGAATTCCGAGGCATATAGATTCAGTACACAGAACGGAACCCACTAGTTTAAACAAAACTTAAATACTCTGTAGAGACATTGCCGAAAATACGCAAATCAGCTCCGAATATATACTGTGTTTACCGATAAAAACACAGTTGTTCTTTGATACAGACATTTAGTTTTGATAGAAAGCAAAAGCATGACTCAGTCGGAGCAGTCTGCCGCTCTCGAGGCTTTGAGTGATGACATCTTAGCCCGCCGCCAAGACAACGACATCTTCTTCAGAAAGTACAGGAACTTCCTCACCGAGAATCAGGAACTCCGTTACAACCATGACATGAGCAAAGTTAACAAGTCCTTGCACGAACTAAATGAAGCCCTGGAACGCGAAATCCAGGAGCTTAAAAAAAAGATGTGTGATGTCGAAGAGACCATGAGGCATAGTCTTGAAACTCAGCAACAGGAATCGCAGCGACTTCAAGATATTCTGCAAGAATTCAGAGACTATGAATCCAACTATAATGCAAAAGTGAAAGAGAATGAATCTTTGCGCCAGCAAAACAAGGCCCTGGAACGTGAAGTCCAGGAGCTTATCAAAAAGTTTGGTGATAAGACCACGAAACAGAAGGAGAGCGAGGACATCTGCTACGTCAGCTTTCATGTACGTCGCGGAGTCCTTAAAAAAATTCCAGAATCCGGAAATCCAAAATAGAATCCAGAATCCAAAATCTAAAGATTGTTCGTTGTGCCACACTCCACCCTTCCAAAAAATGTCATTCAAATCCCTTGGCCTAGGCAGTAGTAATAAAAATAAAAAATATATATAAATTAGTGCTTACAGTTTGATCAGGTTTTGCGTGCAGAATTTTTTTAAATAGGCAGAAATTATTATTATAGAACTGTGAGAGTGTGCATAAAGTGGAAGACACACAACCAATGCTGCATTAATTTCACATTGATACTCGTGTATCGGCCAGTATCAGCAATCTTGTGCTAATTATTCCTATTTATTCATTATTTCTTTAAACATCTTCTACTGTGTCAGACATAATCAGCTGTGGCTTTGTTGCTATGTTATTATAATTCTTGGGCTATGCATCTTCTATAGTAGGCCTATAATACTCCAATATTATTCCAACTGAAACATTGTAGGGTTAAGGTGGTGTGTTTGTATATTTTTATTTATATATGTGTCTCTTTATTCTGCTTCATACGAGCATCCTGACACTATGGTGTTAATAGTTAAAGTGCTTTCCTGTGTTATTTGTAGCCTATAGTAGGGTATGATTCAGGTTTTAGGAGCAGTGTCCCAGTCAGGATGCTTGTATGAAGCAGAATAAAGAGACACATTTTGAATTTCTACAGTGAATAAAAGATACGAGGAGATAATGGGTTTGGGTGTCCACTCCCAAGAAAGTTTTAAGTTTTATGACTTAAAACTATGCAATTTTACATAATTTTGGACCATTGTTATTACTAGTAAAATGCTTATTTTATTATTTACACATATCACAGGCTTCATCTGAACATGTAATTCCTCTGTAAATGTTTGCCCTGTAAAATCATATTCTAGAAATCAAAAGAGCAGATTCAGAAAACTTTAAAAAAATGTTTCATTAAAGCTGCAGTGGGTAGAATCTGAGCAAATATGATTCAAAAAAAGTTATTTTTATAAAACGGTCACTATATCCTGACAGTAGTGCATGAGACAGGTAATCTGAAAAAAGCATGTTCCTCTGTGTCCTCCGGTGCTCCTAATGTCATCTGCAAGAATTCACAGACCGGAGGAAAACAACCAATCAGAGCAGAGCTGGAGCCTGCCGTCTCTGAGCAGCTGTCAATCACTTGCGAACTCCGATCAAATGATCAAACTAGGCAGCGCTGATCAAATATGAATCAATATTCTGTTACTGTAATGACTATTTTTCACTTCAAATGTTTTCAGAAACATCTTGTAGTGTACTGTTTGGCTGTAAAATGAGAAAGTTTGTGACCCGGCAGCCATGTTGGAATCTGTTGAGGAAATGCCAAGCACCGCCCACCAGCCGAAGCACAGCCAATAGGAGCGCTCTCTCTCAAATGACCTGTGATTGGTCAAAGTCTCCCTTCACAGGCTAGTTTTTTTAAAACCTGAAAACAGAGCCATGAGGAGATGCAGAAGTCTAGTTTTCTCTCAGAACACTTGAATTACAATATGCTGAAGGGTTATTATGGATTTTTTGCCCAATGATGCCAAAAACTTTTTCCCACTGGAGCTTTAATTATATTTGTTCACAAAAAAAAGTTTTGTACAGTTCACTAATTATTTTACAAAAAGAACATGAACATTGTTTTGATAAATTACAGCATCCTCGTTCTCCTTCCCCTGTGCCGTGCATCAGCCCATCCAGATGCTCTCCACATTGTTTTTACTGTATGTTCATACGGCTTATGAAGCGCAGCGCAAAACGCTGGTGCTGTGCAGTTACGAATCACCATTATGAATCTCCCAGAGAACCAGATATAAAGAGGGCAAAAAAAGAGTACCTGCAGCTTGTGCCGGTGCGCAAGAAAAAGTCACAGTACGCCATGTATGTATATATGTACATTATATATACAATCGATTCAAATATTTAATCACGATTAATTGCACAATTGTTTTTCAATTATTATTATAGAACTGAGAGTTTGGTGTAATAAAATAATAATAAAGTAAATTTCCTATTCAATTTTTTTTTCTGAATGACAAGAAACAGAGTTCCACACTTGGTTTGAGTAGCATGATAGTCCACTGTTGGTAATGTAGGAATGTGTGTGTGTGTGTGTGTGTGTGTGTGTGTGTGTGTGTGTGTGTGTGTATGTGTGTGTGTGTGTGTGTGTGTGTGTGTGTGTGTGTGTGTGCGCACACACACCGCTGACACACGCGCCGTGGGACCAAAAATGTGAAGAGTGGTTTTGCTGGTTCAGTGCATCCTGGTTGAGATCAAAATCACCTCAAACTCGTGTGAATAAGGTCTCCAAGGAGGGTAATGGAGAAAAAGGCCAGCTTGGTGGTTTATGGACTGTGTGTGTCCATGTGTGTGCATAGATATACTACATGGATCTTAACAGGATCTCTTCTCTCTCTACTATATGAATCTCATCAATCTTTTTTGGTTATTATTCTGTTCACGAACACTGCATTTTGTGTCACATTTTGTGCGAGTTTGTATCTTCTAATAAAATGTGGTAATATTTGGACTTTATTTGGAGGCAATACACAATCTTGAAGTAAGTTCTGCCTGAGAAGACAACTTCAGGGGCCCTAAAGTCCCCCAAGGAATAACCTGCAAAAAAGATTGTTGAGGTCGAGATTTCAATTTATTTGACCCAGGCCCGCATTATCAAACTGCTAGAAGTGAAATTGTGGACTTAAAGTGAAAATTTGACACCTTATATGTAGAAGTCCAATGGCGCATGAATGACACGATAATTCTTAAATCCTTTCGTGTGCAATAACAATGTCGTTCTTGCTTTTGTAGTATCAATAGCACGCCATGTAGTCTGTACTGACTTCAATGTAAACGCATCCGCGTAAATATGCTACACTCAGAGCTAGTGACGTAGAATAAAAAGTGAGACAAACACAGGACTTTCAACCAGGAGACCCGTGTTTGAGACTGTTGTTCGTGTCCCAAAGTGCTGTTGAGTTATTTTGAAGTTTCGTTAGTGACGTTTATGACATGTTAACCGTACTTATGTTAAGGTGTTTCCTTATATATTTTATTTAGTTTACGTTCTTATTTGAAGCCCAACCATTAAGGGTGTGAATCACCAGACACCACACGATACGATATTATCACGACACTTACAGCTGCAGTTGGTAGAAATGGAGCAAATATGATTAAAAAAAGTTATTTTTATAAAATGGTCACTATATCCTGACAGTAGTGCATGAGACAGGGTGGAGAAGCGGCTGGGGGCGACATAAACCTGTTTACACAGACACATCTATTGGGTTTATAGCGACTGATAACGCCTATTTAGTAGCCTGACAACAGTCTAATTGGCTGCGCGAGTTGCTAGTCAGTGAAGTTAACGTCAACCACGACCATTTCCAAACCCTAACTAAGTGGCTGTGTTGCTTAAACATAACTTCCTGTGAAAACAGAAGTTTATTTTGAAAGGACACTATACATATAAAGAGCGTATACTGTATAGACATGCCGTCTCTAGCCGGTCCAAAAGTAACGCAAGAGGGGTACCACGTGTGTCGGTCTTCGATGCCGAGGGCCGTTGACCAAGTGGAGGTATTTGACGAGTTGGGAGTGAGAATGTGTTAGTCAATACGGAGCAAAATCTCTGAGGAATGTTTCCAGCACCTTCTTGAATCTATGCCATGAAGAATTAAGGCAGTTATGAAGGCAAAAGAGGGTCCAACCCAGTACTAGTAAGATGTACCCAATAAAGTGTCTGGTGAGTGTATGAAGGCCATCATTAGCTGGCGTGTGCTTTCTTCGACATTTCGTATGCCTCCCATGCCGTCTGGCCTCTTGACTTCCCACCCAGTGGGGAGTATTTCATTAGCACCCAGTGAGAGGAGCACAGAGAAAGGAGGAGTACCTGACCCAACACTCACACCATGAAGATGCTTCCAGGAAAAACACAAAGTCTGCTTTTCTTGCTGTTCTTCCCTTGCACACCAGCAGCTGTGAGCATAACGGATGGTGGCGACTGTTTGCTACGGTTATTAAGCGACAGCTTACACACAGCCTGACACATTTGATCATCTAATGACACTTAATTATGTGACCGCCTAATGTTGGGTTTCTCCGGGGTCAGGTTGCCGCTGTTTGCCGTTTGCCGTGCTGAAAATGCTTTTTGGAAATACGGGGTAATTATTGGCGAGAGCCGCTCTCTCATTAGAACCGCTGTGTATCTGAGCAGTGCACAGAGAGTGAGAACAAAATCTAATTATCGCCCTCTTCTCACCCAGCCCTCTGAGACATCAATACTCCATTATAGCACCTTGTCCCCAGGGTGCAGACTAACTCTGACTTCTACACGTATGCTGTGTGCATGTACACATATACACACACCTGCAATGCATGCAAGTCATTAAAGAATTGTGTGTTTTATTACGTGTACTTCAATAAGATACGGGAAGGCAGCTCTAATTAATAGATTTTTGAAAGTTACGTGCACTGTCTTCCTGTTTTTACATATTTGGATGTAGTATTTGTAACACGGGCTTTGCTGCAAGAATCTTGTTAAATTACCTGGATTTATTTGTTTTTACTTACTCAGTTGGTCTCTGAACTAAATGATGTGCCCCAAAGGGTTGCAAACTATAAGATTTCCATTCAGATATGGGTCATAAGGGATTCTGCTCTCAGGAAAATAAATGCGAGAGGGCTTCACTGGGCCAGATGGAGCTTGACGTGGAACAGCAGTTCACCGTAAATGTATCCTGTACACTAATTTTTCAGAAATAATAAAAACTGCCAGACTGAATTTTGTGGAGGGAAACACTGTCAGACACTGTTGCTACCTCGTCTTGGTTTCTTCGAGAGCGCTCATTGACTGCGGCGTATCAGAACATGTCATAATCAATCTCTCTCTACATGACAGCTGCAGATTGAAATCAGCGTGATTTAAAAAGACCAATATATCTCCGATGGCACTCAAGCTTGTGTCAGCTTGTGTACCGTTAACCCTGCTGACATGTAGCAGGTAGCAGTAACGAGAGTCGGCACCATGTCGGCTTTGAGGTGATTATCTTTGATCTCACAGACTTGTCTGGGAACGCTAAATCCAGGCTTTGTTTCTTCTACAGTAGGCTGCTCCTGGCCATACGGCTCAAGAAGCACAATTTCTGCTCAACACTTCAAGACCTATCTCAAGTGTAGGATTAGTGCTTGACCGGCGACAGTGCATTGTTTTGTACTGTAGTGGTGTTGCTGTGGCCAGTAATGAAACGGAACTTGAGAGTTAGGTGGATGGGGGTCCAACAAACACATGACTTTCAACCAGGAGTCCGATGTTCGAGATCAGTGTTTTGTTTTTTAGTGAAGTTATTTTTGTCGTACATGTGTTACGACGTTTCCATATTTTTTTCCTTAGTTTACGGTTTTGGAAAGCACAGACAAATGATGGTGTTAGATCAGAAAATGCCTCTAGATGTCGATCTAGACACAGAGCACGGACAAAAATGGTTAATCTGGAGGACTTGTTGTAAAAATCATGATAGAAAACTCGGGCTGTCAATCGATTAAAATATTTAACCACGATTAATTGCATGATTGTCCATAGTTAATCGTGATTAATCGCAAATTTCTCATCTGTTCAAAATGTACTTTAAAACAGAGATTTGTCAAGTACTTAATACTCTTATCTGCCCAACAGGCAACAACAGCTGTCAGTGTGTCATTGTTTAAATTTAATTAAGTCTTAAATACACACTTCCAGTTGCGTACTTTGTCATTCATTGTACCAGGATTATTTTTATGTACATGTGTTTTATTTGAAAGTGACCTCTAATCCATTGATACTAGGGCTGTCAATCGATTAAAATATTTAAATCACAATCAATCGCATGATTGTCCATAGTTAATCGCAAATTAAACACACATTTTTTTATCTGTTCGACATGGGAGTGGACAAATATGCTGCTTTATGCAAATGTATGTATATATTTATTATTGGAGCATAAAAAAATGCTTAAATGATAACATGGCAAACTGCAGACCAACAGGCACCAACAGCTGTCAGTGTGTCAGTGTGCTGACTTGACTATGACTTGCCCCAAACTGCATGTGATTATCATAAAGTGGGCATGTCTGTAAAGGGGAAGACAGCCCTATAGAAAACACATCTCATTCTCATTTTTCTTCAATTAAGTTTTATCATTTAGATTTCTGTAGCCTTAAAAATCCCTTTCATCAAAAAGCCATTAAATGACATTACATGATATTCAGCACGGGGGCTGCGTAATGGAGAACACTTTTACTGTCAAGGTCATGTTATAACACGGCTGTGTTGAATACCCAATTCTGATTGGTCAATCACTGCGTCCTGCGGTCTGTAATTTCTGTATAACAGACTGTTGCTATGTATAACAGACCGTTGCTATGGGCGCAGCTCTTATGTCGGACTTTGGCAGACAATTTTTTTGTTAAAATATTGATTTCTTAAGTAAGTAGCTGTGTAAAGCCGGGTCATTGTTGCCGGCTCATTGTTGTGAAATAAATCCCTTTCAGGGCGATGAGAGACTCCTCCACTTCACGTTGGGATGCAGCATCGCCCTGTCGGGGATTCTTTCACAACAATGAACGGCTCGCTGTATATTATCCCTTACATATTAAAGTTACCCGATTTCCTATATCATAATAAAGTTCTCAGAGTTTTTATGTGACACGGTATGAATCTGGATATATTCTGTTTCTTATGTCTCACAGCAGTGCTTACAGGTTGAGAGGCCACAAAGGAACTAAACTGCATCTTTAGATAAACTTCCAACCCACCGCTTATTGTTTTACCTCAGGCACTGTGTCAGCCCTCTCATGTCTGATGTTGAACTTGGAAATGATAAGCACAGGGTAAAGACTGCCGGAAGAATGGAAACAAGTTGGGTAGGAGTCTGTATTTGTCTCCCACTCGGCACTCGAGTGGAGCTACAGTAGGTGGGCGTTTTTCTCCGACAAAGAGACGGAGTGAGGGAGATCGGCCAGCAGACAGGGAGACGTGCGGAGGGAGGGCGGCGGGCTCAGTGAGGCAGGTGAAAGGGAGGGAGAGAAGGTAGAGTGATAATTCTGTGTTGGAGACGGCGCGTGGGGGAGAGAGAAAGGTTTGCGTAGGGAGGATATATTACATGCAGTTCCATTAGTGTGTGTAATGGTGCTGAAAGGCTGCGTCCTGGTGCTGTTGACCGTGATGATAGTGGGAGTTGAATTAAACAGTCCCTGTCAGGCGGCGCTGGTCATATGCAGGGCTGGTATATCAAAGAGAAACACACAACTCCTCTTGTGCAGCCGTATCACAACACGTGAAACCAACCGAAGCCTTTGTTCTGGTTTACTGACGGAGAGTGTGCTCAGCACGAGACCAACTCAGAGATGATGACACATGGTAATTGCCTCTGTAGGGTGTACACATTTACATTCAGCGCTGTGTGGGCACAGGTAATTGCTTTTCACATTACCACCTCAATAATAGTGATAATGTAATAATCACTAGATGATTGTTACATATTGTGAACTTTGTCCCAAAACATCTCTGAAAAGCTGTTGAAGTTAAGGACTTCATAACTTAGTAAGACTGGAAATCTAATTGAATTTATTTCATTGTTTAAATTGAATTGAATCTTAAATACACACTTCCAGTTGCGTACTTTGTCATTCATTGTACCAGGATTATTTTTATGTACGTGTGTTTGATTTGACAGCGACCTCTAATCCATTGATACTAGGGCTGTCAATCGATTAAAATATTTAATCACAATCAATCGCATGATTGTCCATAGTTAATCGCAATTAATCGCAAATTAAACACACATTTTTTTATCTGTTCAAGATGTACCCTTAAAGGGAGATTTAGCAAGTATTTAATACTCTTATCGACATGGGAGTGGACAAATATGCTTGCTTTATGCAAATGTATGTATATATTTATTATTGGAAATCAATTAACAACATAAAGCAATGACACATATTGTCAAGAAACCCTCACAGGTACTGCATTTAACATAAAGAATATGCTCAAATCATAACATGGCAAACTCAAGTCCAACAGGCAACAACAGCTGTCAGTGTGTCAGTGTGCTGACTTGACTATGACTTGCCCCAAACTGCATTTGATTATCATAAAGTGGGCATGTCTGTAAAGGGGAGACTCGTGGGTACCCATAGAACCCATTTTCATTCACATATCTTGAGATCAGAGGTCAAGGGACCAAATTGATTCATTAGGTTTTCTAGTTTCATATGATGCCAGTATCTTCACTCTAGCTTTAAAACGGAGTCTGCTACAAATACTAAAACAAATTTGCGTTAACGTGTTATTATCACGTTAACTTTGACAGCCCTAATTGATACATAATAATATGTTCATATATTGCATGTTAATGGTCATATTCATAGCACTGGCAACTATGAATATGAACTAGTTAAAGTATTTTTAATCTAGGTTATCCTCTACCATCATAGAATCTGACGGGTCACACATTTTGCTACACCAAAATCACAGCTATCAAAATCAGTGATCCTATCTAAATAATATGGAGGCACCGTGTTTGGTAACAGCTATCAAAATAAAGTCCAGCAATAAATCCACATATTCACCCACGGATGAAGCCTCATATTGCCTTTGGCTGATATACTTGTACTCTGAAGCTATCCTTTAAAATAGGACCCAAAATACCTAATTTTACAGTATATGCATGCAGCCTCATCACCAAATGGCGTATGAATGACACGGCAATTTGTAAGTCATTTCTGTATGCAATAATAACGCCGTTCTTGCTTTTGCCGTGTCATTTCACGCCATGTAGTCTGGACTGACTGCAATGTAAAGGCATCCATGTGAATATGCTACGCTCAGAGCTAGTGACGTAGAATAGAAAAGTGTTTGTGAAAAGATGTTCGTGTCCCAAAGTGTTGTTGAGTTATATGTAGTGTATGTATTTTACTTAGTTTATATAGTTATTTTAAGCCCAACCATGATGTTTTTCCTAAACCTAACTAAAAGGTTTTGTTACCTAAACGAAACGACTTGGCGTTAAATGACACGCGAAAAGCCATTTCACAACGTTGAAGATCGTTCATTTACTGTGCCGCTCCCGCTCTTTTTGACACCATAGCTCTCTCGACCACCTCTCTCTCTTTTTTTAACTAGTTGATAAACATTACAAGAAATGTATTGATTTTTGTGGCACGTAGTACTTCCTTATTTTGTGAATGATGTGGTACACGAGGCAGAGAGGGAATTTTGTTTCCACAGTGTGCATACCTCTAAATCATAGATACACTGTTGAAGCAGCTCCACGGTAAGGATTTCATTTACAGCTGGAACTAACGTGCAAGAACTAACTTTAATCCCTAGTTATTCTGGTCAAAAGACGTTTCAGCCTGGGGGGAACTTTTTCATAGTTCTACGAAAACCCCTTTTTAATTGTGTCAGCACTGCAAGAACGAGGAACAATCATAGTTCTTAGAACGCTGTTTTGAGGGACTTTGTTAGCTCCTATTTCAGAGTAGGTACTCTCCCAGCGCAAGAGGAACCGTGAGTGATGTAAGTGTACAGTGATTGGTTGAACAAATGAGCCGATGCAGCACCGGTAAACACAATTTTTTAAAAACACGGCGTCTAAACAACAAACACAAAACACAGACAACAGCTCATAACGAAATAAATGGAGAAAAACACAGTGAAGAAATGGACCGACAGTGAAGTCCAGAAGTTAACTTGTTCATGAGCACCCACCCGCTGAACCAAAGAACAAGGGAGAGCCGCTGGTCGGCGAGATAACCCAAAGGCTAACCAGTAACATTAGAACAAAGGCTCACCCAGTAGCACAAAGACTAACCCAGTAACATCACACATCACAGTGCTGATGCAAACAGAAAAAAGTCCTCTCAGGGAGTCCCCAGAAGTGTTTGGTCCGAAAACACCTAAAGAACGGTATGGTTCCTGAGTTCCTCAAAAGGTTATTGGTCCACTAGGAAGGTTCCTGCGGTGGAAACACCTTATTTAGAGAGACATTTTTCTGACATCAAGTCTCATTATCAGAAAGTTATTATACTCCCTATTACACGGTAATCATAGCACACTGCTGTTAAAGCACTGGTGAAATCCACATGACCTTCTCTGAGATCAGCATGAAAGATTTAGATTGGCAACCTCATTTCTTTGTGTTGCACGATTTAATAACCCTTTCTTCTTGCTCCGCTGCTACTCTTGGCAAAAAAGAAAAAAAAATCTGGTCCAATTGTTTTCTTCGTCACCTGATTTCCACCGGCAAGTTGATTGTTTATCACTGTTGTTTGAACCTTATTCACCGCAGAGACCTTAGGGCTCGCCGGAAAATGGACCGGAGTCAATGTGAATTGTGCAAGACAAAAGGCACACTGATCAATAGTGGTTTTAAGTGCTGTAAGTCCAACCTACAAGACATATTGATCCAGTTGCATGTCTTGTTGGTGCACTTGTGCATGAAATTCATTGTGTTACAGCAGCCGTCTTTTATGCCCCTCAGGTTACTTTACTCTCTGTCTCTCTGTTTACCTTTAACCAATGTAAATGAGAACACACAGAGGTCAATTAAGAACCGTTGATCGATGCCTGCTGTGTGCTTATGGTTGTAGAACACGTGGTACGTATTGTATTTTGTTAAAAGAGTATTAATCAAGATGCTGCTCCATCAGTCCATAGACTGCAGGACGAGCTGCAATGGAAAACCACTCCTTACCCAGCCACACATGTACTGTAGGTATTGAGTGGTCCTCTCAGTTCATCTCTCTGCTGAGTTGATTGGTGAACTGTGACCACATTGTTCACAGAGACACCTGGGATCCTTTTAAAGGCCAAGTGCAAAAGACAATCAGAGAGTAGAACAAATAAATGAGAACAACAACGTACGTGGCTTCTAAATGCCATTTATGTTGCGTTTCATGTGTAAAATGCATAAACTGAATATAAGAAGTGGAGGTAGTCACCGTGACGTCACCCATTGGTTTGTGGACTGCCGTTTTGAAGCCTCGAGTTTGGTGTTTTGGCCGTCGCCATCTGAATAAAACATTTTAGGCTACCAAAAATGTTTTAATTAACTTTCATGAACTGAAAACACACTGTGAAAGGGTTAAAGTTGCAAGACAAAAGCATAGACAGCTCCCAGACCGGACAACGCCGTGGTAGCGACCTGTCAATCACAAGGTAGCCACGCCCTAAAGCTTCCCCTGCTTTATAGTCTATTTGACTCTAAATAGGACCATAATTTACTAAATGAACATCATGCTGTATTGAAGAAGACTTGAAACTAGGTATTGAGACCATAAACTCATGTTTAAAATGTTTACTGAGGGAATAAATCAAGTGAGAAGTAGGCTCATTTTCTCATAGACTTCTATACAATCAGACTTCTTTTTGCAACCAGAGGAGTCGCCCCCTGCTGGCTATTAGAAAGAATGCAGGTTTAAGGCACTTCAGCATTGGCCTCACTTAACAGACCCGGGGATAGTTCACTGGTACAGGCATAGCCTACAGGTTGAGTGTGCACAACAATGCTTTTGCTAGACTAGTAACCTAGTCTAGCAAAACGTTGAAAAAAAACCCAATAATACTGGAATGGGAAATTTTTTGGGCTAAAGCTAGCAAGCTATATTGGATATATTTCATCATTTAATATATTTCCAGGATGTTAACTTGACAATACATCCTCATGGTTTCACATGATTTATACAAATATGTGTCCTCCTCATGCTCTTTACGGCATTTGCAAGACTCCACCGTGCCGAAGGAAAAACAAGCAATCAGAGCTGAGCAGTCTCTGGGCAGCTGACGAACTCCGATCAAACGGTCAAACTAGGCAGCGCTAATCAAATATGAATCAATATTCTGTTACTGTAATGCCCATTTCTCATGTCAAATGTTTTCAGAAACATCCTGTAGTGTACTGTTTAGCTGTAAAATGAGAAAGTTTGTGCCCGCATTTCTTATTTTACAGCTAAACAGTACACTACGAGATGTTCCTGAAAACATATTGAGGTGAGAAATAGGCATTACAGTAACAGAATATTGATTCATATTTGATCAGCGCTTCCTAGTTTGACAGTTTGATCTGAGTTCAGTAGAGCGGTTGACAGCTGCTTTAGAGAATCCACGGCTCTGATTGGTTGGTTTCCTACGGTCTGTGAAATCTTGCAAATGTCATTATGAGCACAGGAGGACACAGAGGAACATGACTTTTGTTTTTCACAGATCATCTCTCTCTCATGCACTACTGTCAGAATATAGTGATCATTGTATAACATTTTTTTAATCATATTTGCTCAGTTTCCGACTTCAAGCTCAGGGAGAGTGTAGCCAGAGAAAATATGCTGCAAAACAGGGAGAATAAAATCTGAAGCAAGAGGAGGATTGAGAGAGAGAATGTGCGAGCCAGAATATAGAGAGAGAGAGGAAGATAGAGACAGGATCTCATTAACGGTCTGAGGAGTCTTTGGCCTTGGCCTTTAATGTGATGTCTCTCAGTCTTCTCCAGAAGCTGCCAACTAACCCCCTACCTCCCTCCCTCGCTCTCCTCTGCCTCTGTGCATCTTCCCTGCCTCTCTCTCTCTTTCTCCATCCCTTCCTTTTTTATTGCTCTTGCATCTCCTCTCCCCCTGCTTCTCAGTGTCTTTCTACTGCACTTCTTAATGCAGAGAAGCATGGCGAGATGGGTATAATTTATTTATGGTCATGCATTGTCTGTGTGCGTGGGCTTAAGTAATACTCATCTGAGCTGTGCCGCTATAATACAAAGCCTCATTCCTTCTCATATGCGAGGGATGAAACACAAGCACTGAAGCCTGCTACGGTCCCCGAGTCTGAATGCTCCCGACTCAAAGTCGAGGGAGTGTGGGGTGGAAAGAGGAGCTTTGTAGGGCTCAGTGTGCTTTGTTAAGAACTACAAAGAGGACAAACTGCCTCTACCCTTTTTGTTTCTCTTTTACTTACTTTGCTTCTTTCTTTAGCAATTTTCTCCTATTTTTTTCTATAACGTTTTCTTTTTGCTCATGCCTGCTCCTTTTTTCTTTTCTGTAGTCCAGAGCTGCAGGGCAGGTCACTGCTGTAGAAGTTAGGGTGCAGTGAAGCAGAAGTGCTTTATTCCACTATAGAAAGCATCTTTTCCCATTAAATCTGGCTGGTGTTTTCCATCTGTCCCCGAGCAGGTTTTAATGGCTCGTCACATGTATCTGGGGAATTTGGGAAGCCAAATAATGCTGTGTTTTTCAGCTTGCATCCTTCTTCCTCTGTCTACCTTCATGCTCTCTCGTCTCTCACAGCGAGGGCGGGACATTTAACGTTGTTTGCTAAGAAATCTGAACATGATGTTTGCCACTTTTTTTTTTTTTTTTTACTTTTGTTCTTATTTGGTTAAGACTGAACAAATTGAAGCAATCTTTGTTTTATTTTTTTTTTCTGCAGTAACAGTGCTCCATACATTAGTGTTCTCAAGCAGGTGGGAATTTTTGGATTCTACTATCTCTGTCTAATTTGGTGCGATATCTGTCTGAGCAAGCCCAAAGAAATGCGGCGATTTTTTTTTTGCCATGTCATCACCAGTCATATCTATACAACCAATGTGTTTATGATTAAATTGTCTACACGAATACAAAGTTCTCCATAGATCTAGCCTCTTCATTTTGTTCTCAAAGTGCACCACGTTGATGCATTTAACTTTAAAATGTAGGCTACAAAATGCTCTTTCCAAAGTCAATGAGTAACCGTGCGAAATAATCGTGATCTCATTATTGAACAAAATAATCGGGATTATGATTTTTTTAAATCATTGCAGAAGAAGAGAGCGCAATGAGATGATGTAATTAAAAGAGCTCCAGTCAAAACTCAAACAAAGACGATGTCTCATTGTGATGAAAATGTGGCATTTATGTTTGTTTCATGTATTACTTCGAGGAAGGTTAGTCTCCTCATCCCTCCATAAACATCTGATGTTTTCATCTGCTGCTACTTTTCATCTGTTTGAGCAACATGCCGACGTGCAGTACGTCGTGATTTATTTGCTACGTCAGCAAGCTAAGCTTCCAATTCATTGATGGAAGCAAGTTAGCCCAGCTTGCTAGCTTCCAAATCCTGAGTGGAAAACAAACTAAATTGCACAAAGGGTCTTCCCAAATCTTGAATTTTGTAAAAAAAAAAAAAAAAAGGGACAATGTCTTAAATTGCAAACTTAAACCAACATAATGAGTGGTTTTTGAAAAAAGAAAAACATTTCTTGTATCAACGTTTGCAGACTATACAGGGCTATAATGTGCTTCGGTCAGTAGCGCACCCGGAAGGTAACAGTTCTGGTGACCAGATGTCCTGGTTTGTCCGGCATAGTCCCGACAAATAGACTACCTGTAAAAAATTTAAATAATAATAATAGCAGAATAACAGAACCTCTCAATAAGCACATGCCGAAGAGAAAGTCAGTATTTTCTAAAGAGCTCGATGAGGCTTTCTCCTCCTTCATAAAGTACCCGACAATGAAAATGCTGCATTCTGCACACAACTCTTGCACGGTGGAAATGCTGATATAAAAGATCATATAAGACGGATAGCTGATAGAATAGAATGTACAATAGCTGGCAGAGAATGTGTCATTTAGCCGGCAGCCTGCGTTTGTGCACACTGACAAATACCTCGTGTTTGGCTTTAAAAGGTATCTGGCGATCAATAATTATATTACACCAATGCAATCCTTGTGTTTTGTGTTTACTAGTGTTATTATACAGTTTTAAAATAAACTGTGTTTTGGTGGATTTTGGGAGACAAAACATCATTATTTGTCTGCTGAGGCGCTGTCCATGGTGTTGAAAGGTGCACTCGTTATGTGTGTTCAGCGCTGCAATAACTGTCCCCCATCCTGATGAAAACACCTATGCAAAAGATGTAAAAAATTAACGTGCAGTACACTTCTTGGGGTTCAAATATATGGTCGCCATATTTAGCAAAATCTCTCATACGTCAGTGACAGCTGTTATGAGAAACACCCATTTAGAGGCTTCAATCTTAGACACCGGGTCCAAAAACGGGAAAAGATGCACAATAGCTGCATCATAGTTTATACTGTATATTTCTTACAGAAAAAGTACATATTTCATATTCACTCGTTTCTCCTGAAAATGCGGGTGGGGAGGGGAAAAGAGTAAAGGATGATGGCGGTAGAACATGGTTGGGAGCTTGCAATCTGTTGCTAAAGCAATGATAAGTTGTGTGGGCGTGAGAGCAGAACAGAGCAAGAGAGGAAAACTAAACTAGATGCACTCGTACTCGCACGACTAAAGAAGCCGAGAGTAGGAGCTACTTCTTGGAATTAGACAGAATGTCGTTCTAATTTCCTCCTCTCCTCCTCCCTCCATCTTTATCCCGGGTTTCTGCCGAGCGAAGCCTAATGATGTCCCTTGTGACAAGTGCTGGTTAACTACTAGCCATCAGCAATCGCAGCCACATAGACACACATGCACACTGTATTTTGGCCAGCAGCTGGTAGCTTTGCCAACTGTGTCCCCCTGACTTGAAGGAGATATGGGGAGCAGATGTGACTCTATTCTGCCTGACAGGTCTGGGAGAAGAAAACAAGAGCCAGCAGACTGTGTGGGGGGAAGGAGACGGGCACTACAAGAGCCTGTCTCCACCTCTTACTGCCTGGAAACATACAACAGCTTTGTCTTAGCATTGTATGGCCATGGCTTCATTCTATAACATACTGAGCAAAGAAGACCCCGCATCCCATTACCCTAGAAATGCCTCTTCCTTTCCCTCACCACTCCCTCCTTTCCTTTCTGATGTGTGCCCCCCCCACCACCCCGATATACTGGAGGAAACACAGTAAGCTGCTTCATTATCTCCTCTGCAGCAGCTTTGTTGGAGGAAACATGGGACTATCCTTTCATGAAGCATTCTCACTGCCACGCCCAGCTACACTTTAAGATGACATCTGCAACAATACAGACACGAGATTAAAGCTCCCAAGAATATCAAACACTGAAAACACTTTTTGGATTTTCAGGGATTTCAAAAGATGTGTTTTTTTTACTTGAATATCTTTCTACAGGCAAATCTTAAGGCTTTATTTTAAAGTACAGCACAGTAGCTTACACCACTTTTAACTATGAGGCAGATTCAGGCAGATTTCATGACAGAGCATTGTGAGTATTAAGTCCTGTGGTTCACCAGATGACTGAAAATCTGCGATAAAAGACACTTTATTTAAATTCAGAGTTGTCTGGATACTGTTTCACTCCTCTATCTCCCTCCTGTTCTTCTGAGTAATTCACGGTTTCAACAT
The DNA here is from genome assembly GCA_916700815.1 of Helicolenus hilgendorfi. Classification (NCBI taxonomy): domain Eukaryota; kingdom Metazoa; phylum Chordata; class Actinopteri; order Perciformes; family Sebastidae; genus Helicolenus; species Helicolenus hilgendorfi. The sequence goes on along the minus strand of CAKALG010027973.1, from coordinate 4,277 downwards.
AAAACAGTGTAATCTAATCACAGTTCCAACTATAGTCTGTATATACAGTGTGTATATATATATATATAGAGAGAGAGAGAGAGAGAGAGAGAGAGAGAGAGAGAGAGAGAGAGAGAGAGAGAGAGAGAGAGAGAGAGAGAGAGAGAGAGAGAGAGAGAGAGAGAGAGAGAAAAAAAAAACTATTCAATTTAAAGATGCTGCTGTTTACTCCTTCTTAGCTTGTGAATACTAAGCAACGCCACACCAATCATGATTCAAATCCAATACTCTGTGGAATCTGCAGTGTGAGGGCACGAGTTTATTTGAGCTGGAGTGATGAGTTATAATGAATTCCTCCCGTGAGGCAAGGAGCCACACTGTACACGCAAATATTGAATGATCAAGTGATAGTGAAACGTTTCCAGGGTGTATGTTTGAGTCGGTGACATCCATCACATTCAGACATTTCACCACATGTACTGTATCTGTGTGCTTGATAAGCATCGGCATACGTGTTTGTGCATGTTAAACTGGTCTACTACTACAATTTACTCGCCATATTATGCATCTCTAGGTGAAGGGCTTATCTATAATCAGGCTCATTTCCTTTATACGGGGATTAAGGGGGAGTAATTTATCTTTAATCTCATCAGATAGGGTGCTCAGCGGTGTTTGCACGCTGAAAACGAACAACCATGACCCACACCAACGTTCACGCGCACACTGGTTGAGCGATTAACAAGTCATTTGCATCGTGTGTGCACTAATCTGGGACAAGGCCATAATTATACTTAGTGACAATAGCACAGGATGCTTGTTGGACTGTTTATCAGATGAGTCAGTCTGAGTCAGTGTCCTCCACACACACAAACAAAAATACAGCTGTTAGTCCGGTAGTTTAATGCTGCTTCACTCATGTAATCGTGCATCATCAGAGTGCATAGAGCATATTTAATGTGTGGTAAATCGAGCTCGGTGCAGTACTCAGTGCTTCTGTTAACTAGATGAGAAATTTCTAACGTAGCTCGGGGGCTGGGTGTGGCCACCCACGCTTTTGTTAAAACAATGGCAAGGGAATTTGCATGGAGCTATTCAAAAACAAGGTAATTCAATAATTAAAAGAATAACTAGAAAAAAAAGAGCAACAAAGAAAAAGAGCACACGTGAAAAGAACAAAATATGAATAAAAGCAGATCTAAAAACCTGTAATTAAAATCAGTGATGAACAAAAGTTTTTAGCCTTGATTTATACGGGTGCTTCTAGGGCTGTTGCAATAACCCCAATATTGCAATACCGCGATATTGTCAAGCCAACCGCAGGGGATGGAGAGCAACCGCCACAACCGCTACGTTGACGTTTTTTCTTTTTTTAACTCTTTGCAATGGGAGCGCCGCATTTTTACACTTTGCTACAAATGGCAGCAGCGTGAAGAGGTGCTGAGTATCTATTCTGCGCCTAACGCTGCATGTATGGTGTTTTTTTCTGGTCGACAAGAGTTTGGGTAAAACGCCAAAAAGACCAACCGTCACATCCTACATGTATGTTACATGTAGGATGTGACGGTTGGTCAACAATAATGGAGGAGAAAATCAACACACGTAGACCGGCAGGTCCGTCCTCTCTCCCTACGTGCTTCAGCCTTCCCTACATCCAGAGCGAGTACTGTACCTCATGCCGACATTTTGATATTCCATATCATAGCAACCAGAAGCACCCAAAGCACCCACGATGAAAACAACGCTGCGCCTCATTGCCCTTCTTTGTTCTGCATTTAACAAGTATTTAATTTGTTTTAAAAATGTCATCTTTGTCATTTAAAAAGCAAAAATATACCAAATAATACACTAACAATAATGCTTATTTATACAGGACTAAAATCAGGATAAATGAAGTAATTTGCCAAAAATAAAGTTGCAATAATACCGCATATCGCGCTGTTGAGCCAATCATTATCACCGCAGGGGAAATCACCGCGACAGCCTTAGTCGCTTCAACCAAATTATAAAAAAATATATATTTTCTCTGCCACAAACTGGCTCAAGGAATGTGACAAGGAGGGAGTCCACTCAAGGGATAACTTATAACCAACATCATTTATTAAACTAAGGGTAAGATCAGCAATGCCATCAATGAAAGGATGAGTTCATGGATGTGTGTTGTGGAGGTGTTGATGGTGCAAAAGACAATGAAGATGCAAGGTGGATGCCAGCTACAGAATGAACACCTGGCCCAGCTTTTATAGCCTGGAAGGCCCAGGTGAGCTTAATCAAGCAGACATCAGACTTGGGTCGATATCCGGTTTTGCCGGTCCGGTCTGGTGTACGAGTTCACACCGGCTTGATTTTATGCAAACCGGCTGAACACGTACGACACGTTCCGGCAGATTATAAATTAGCCGACGTCAGCAACCTGTGCCGACGCCGTCACAGCGCTAAATCCAGCTTGTGTTGCATTAGTAATAAGCAATATGACAACGTGATTAAAGAGGAACAACGGCCATTTTTGAAACACTGATATTATTCTGGAGGCTATATAACATGATGTAAAAAAATACGGCAACTTGCTCATGTACGCGCATATTGCGAGGGCAAACCACAAGGTGGCAGCGTCATCACGGTAAACAGCAACTGCCTGTCAGTGGCGATATGAAATGGAGTACTCTGTGGCGGCAAAACTGTGTCATACCTTTCTGACTTCCTTTGTCTTCCAGTAGTTATAGTTTATGCAAGTGCTGTCCATTGGAACAGAGAAAAAGTCATATAATGTACTACACTATTCCTTTTTGTAAACAAATAAAATCTTAACTTTTTGTTAAAAACATGTTGTATTACTTTCTGAAATAAAGAAAACATGGTAATGAATTCCATGACACCGTTGCTCGATAACGAACTGTTCTCTGCATAAAAACTAGTTCTACACAGAGGCAACAAAAAACGACCCTCTGATGCCTGCTGAGTAGAATAATGATGTCTGTCTGAGAAAAATTATACGTTACTATAAAGTACGTCTAGGGTTTGATTTATGCTGATATTTTGAATAAAGCAGACTAGAGAATAAAGCAACCTACTTTTTTGTTCTGAGCTACTTGTGACCCGTTCAAATAACTTCTGGTTGTGTTGGACTAAATCACTGAGCAAGAGTATTGTTTAATGGTTATACTGTAAACCATAGGTTCTCAGCAGGGGTCCTTTAGGCCGTTCCCATTGGCTTTTTGCCGAGGGAACCCAGGGCGATGCTAACTTCCTGGTTAAAAAATATGTCATCCCAGCAGCACTCTATTCTGATCATAGGTTTCCCTTCTTCCACGGTTATCTTTTCAACTTTGGGCCCAGTTGACAACAATTATAAAATTCTGGTCTTAATCATATAGCAACCAAAATATTTTCAGATGGAGGGCCCTGAAGCGAAATCTTATCAAACGGGGGTCCATGACCTAATGTGTATCAATTAAAGCGTCCTTGACACGAGAAAAGGTTGAGAACCACTGCTGTAAATGACACTGTTCAACATGACCATGTAGTCTTTAACCTCTTCCACTCCTTAAGGGCGCCAGCATCCTCGGCTGACTTTATTGTCAACCATAAACTAGAGACCTAGGGCATTTAGAGGATGATGGATTCCTAGCTATGTTGACAATAAGGGGGTTTCTGAGCAGTTTCCAGGACAGAAGTGCTCGCCATCCAATCGCCAAAATGCAATTCTTGCAGAAATCTCCAAATGTCAAAAGTTTTTGACACCAAATCACAGCATGGATTTTTCTATGGTGTTCCTCAAGTTCTTGGTGTCTTAATGTGGTACTTTGGAGGGATTATTACCGTAAATTCCGGACTATTAAGCGCACCTGAATATAAGCCGCACCAACTAAATTTAAAAAGAAAAAAAAAATTGTACATATATAAGCCGCACTTGTCTATAAGCCGCAGGTGTCCACGTTGTAACATGAGATATTTACACAGAAAGATGGTACAAATAAAGTTTTTTTTATTTTTTTTTAATTAACGAAATGCTTGTTTTCTGAACAATGCCTGTAACACGGCAGTTACACAGCAGTAACACGGCAGTAAAACGACAGTAAAACGACAGTAACGTAACATGGCAATAACACTGCTGGTTTGAAAAATAACCAGCCTACTAGCCGTAGCCCGTTAGCCTACCAGAAAAGTCACTGATCGCTATGTTCATCTTCCTCCTGCGCACTGAAACCATTGAAGTCGTCTTCTTCAGTGTCGGAGTTGAACAGCCTCAGAATGACTTCATCACACACTTTCTCAGTCTCTCTGTCGTTGTCGCTCTCAGT
>CAKALG010027970.1:0-14115 GCA_916700815.1 Helicolenus hilgendorfi | reverse complement strand
GGTGTGAGCGGGCTTCGTCACGCGTGGATCCTCCGTCGTGAAGTGGCTCAAACCAAGTTGTAGGAGTAATGATTTTGTCATTGTTGAGGAGGGAAGGAAGTGGGGGGGCCGCATAGACAAGCATGTGATTGCGCTGTCATGGAGGACATGGTTGTTTGGAGCTACTGTGGACATTTATATTAATTATTTTGATGACTAAAGGAGGGAGATGAACAACCAACCCTAAACAGTTTTTCTACTAAAACAAAGAGGGAAAAAAAAGTGAAAAATGGACTTCCTCACTCACAAGTTTTTGCAAATTTTAGCAAAGTTTGCTTACTCAGCAAATAAGTTAAACACTGGACGGTAGAGTACTGGTCATGTCAAACTAGCTCGTCATGAAGGAGGTTAAATAAAAACTTACGCTCAATTTTGGAAAGGAAAAAACGTTTTGGCTATTTCCAAGGGGTCCCTCGACCTCTGACCTCCAGGTATGTGAATGAAAATGGGTTCTATGGGTACCCACGAGTCTCCCCTTTACAGATATCCGCTGCAGACCATTTTACAAAACATCCTATACTTCTGTTCATTTATTAGCTTCATTTCTTATCCTCCAAGCCAATAGTTCAGGGAAGCTCCAACACCTGAGATTTGAAAGCTGGTGACCAAGAAATCAGTGCTGTTGAGGAGCTGTGACGAATAATTACACCGAACTGACTGAAATGGCGAAGAGCCCTCGAATACCAACAGGGAGAGAACATACCCCGTCACAAAATGATTACAGAACTTTGATTACAAATTATCCACTCATGGATTACCTACTACGAGCAAGTTTCAAGGCTCTGCCAGTTGATTTTCATATTGAAATGAGCTGAAACAAGCGGCGGCCTGGAGGATATTAATCTAAAACGGGATTATATGCTTTGTGATGATCATATATATACTGTATGCTAGGGCTGGGCAGTATATCGATATTATATTGATATCGTGATATGAGACGAGATAACATCTTAGACTTTGGATATCACAATATGGCATAAGTGTTGTCTTTTCCTGGTTTTAAAGACTAGCTGTTCTATTGTTTGCCTTTACACACTTAGTCATTAGATCCACATTACTGATGATTATTTATCAACAATCTCATTGTCTAAATATTTTAATAATATTTAATGTGCTTAAATATAAAAATTACTCGTGTTCCTTTTAAAAGCAAAAAATTAACTAAAAATATTAAGGCTGTCATGATTGTCCATAGTTAATCGCGATCAGCTGCAAATTATTACACATTTTTTATCTGTTCAAAATGTACCTTAAAGGGAGATTTGTCAAGGATTTGTATTATCTTATAAACATGGGAGTGGACAAATATGCTACTTTGTGCAAATGTATGTATATATTTATTATTGGAAATCAATTAACAACACAAAACAATGACAGATATTGTCCAGAAACCCTCACAGGTACTGCATTTAGCATAAACAATATGCTCAAATCATAACATGGCAAACTGAAGCCTTGACTATGACTTGCCCCAAACTGCATGTGATTATCATAAAGTGGGCATGTCTGTAAAGGGGAGACTCATGGGTACCCATAGAACCCATTTACATTCACATATCTGGAGGTCAGAGGTCAAGGGACCCCTTTGAAAATGGCCATGACAGTTTTTCCACGCCAAAATTTTACACAAGATTTTATTTAGCCTCCTTCACGACAAGCTAGTATGACATGGTTGGTACCAATAGATTCATTAGGTTTTCTAGTTTCATATGATACCAGTATCTTCACTCTAGCTTTAAAACTGAGCCGCTACAACCTAAAAATCACAAGTTGTGTTAATGCGTTAAAGAAATTAGTGGCGTTAAAACAAATTTGCGTTAAGACGTTGTTATCGCGTTAACTTTAACAGCCCTTAAAAATATGAAAGCTATTTTCACCATGATGATATAAGTGGCATTGCCCAGTGAAGCGCTGATATACCACCATGTTAAATCATTCAGAGCTGTTGGTTTGAACCTGTGTTTCTATTTCACATGGTTGCATGGAGTTTAGTTCCAAAACTCTGTGTCTGTTTTTTGGAGAAAATGTCCCTGAAGGTGCCGTGTGCAGCTTTTCACCATCCATAAATCAGCACATAAATTTAGCTCCAGTAACCATAAGGGACCTCGTTAAAGCGGTGCGATAATTCATGGTAAAAATGAGGAGTTAGATTGGAGGAGATGCTTCACAAACCAACAGGAGAGACTGACAGTGACTGATGTTCAGAAGCTCAGAAGAACTGATGAGCAGGAGAAACGTCTGTTGTTAAAATGGATAGAATTACATGTTGCATAAATGTTATAAAGTTTCTTACATCACAGAGTTAAAACGTATTCTTTCATGTTCCATTAACAGAATTTCATTATCTCTAAAATCCATACTACAAACATTAACATTCAGGCCGACAAGCTCTCTATAAAACTGTCAGTTGTAGCTCCATTAATGCATTTTAATAATATTATTAATGTGTGGATTTCTACATTTTTTTGAAAATCATGTTTGGCATATAAATGTGTTTAATTAAAAGTTGATTAAATTAAATGAACGTGAGGACTAAGGACGCTAATTTCATAAATCAAGGTGCACAGGGCCGCAACATGCATATTCATGTGCAGGAAAAAAAAGTCAGTAAGATTCAAAATGGGGACCGTGAACGTCTGTACGAAATGTCAACGCCTCCATCCAACAGTTGTTTAGATATTTCAATTCAGACCAAAGCAATGGAACATCAGACTGATGTCTATGTCACCAGAGAAGCCATCTGATGATGAAAGCTGAAGCATTGTTTAGCTTTAGCAGCTATACGGCTAGCTGGTTCGCTTTAAGCTTCTCCACCACTGACCCTTTTAATGTCCACTCATGTCAGTACTTCTAACCGTGTCACTGTGGATCGAACTTCTGTAGATTTTCCGTGGAGGCAAACCTGGGAATTGGCATCATTGACCAATTGCAAACCATCTTGACAGAGCTCATCTTTGAGGTAACAGGGAGCTGGTTCGGTTAACGATCGAACAATAAAAAAAAAAGATTAAAACACATTTATAAATGTAAAAATGTACATATGGTCCCTTTTAACCTTTATTTAACCAGATTAAATCCATTGAGATGTACAGTATGTATATAAACAGTATGTTGTATCAGCAGTTGATTTGGTACCTGTTTGCTTCCCTTCCAGTATATAATATATACGGAAAATTTGAAAATATTTAAAAGTCTATAGTTGTCTTAATCATTTGGTGCCCCAATAAAGCACATTGTCTGTTGCCCCCGGGCCAAGCTAGCTAGCCTACTAGCTGGCATTTAGCCTGCCAGGTAGCAGGTGTAAAAGTGATTAGTTAAGCCTGCTAGCCGTGTAGCTGCTAAATTATTGATTAAAAGAACAGTGGTCCAGTTTACAGTGAGAGCAAAGCCTCTTTTTGGGTTTGTGTCTTTGCATTTTTACGTTAGTTAACCACCTTTTTAATAATATCAAAACACCTGGTTGACTGCTGCTCCTTCGTCTTTGATTGTCAGCTAACGGACATGACGTTTAACGCCTCTATTGTTCAGGTTTGTGACGATACAGAGCTGACACTGACCAGCGTACAGATGATAAACCCTTTTTATTTACTCTCAGAAGAGCAACGTAGTCTGTCGTTCATCAACATCCAGTTCATCCCTTTTGTTTCTTGGTGTGTAGTGAATATTACACCCTCTCAGGGGCGCTGCCGTGGTTACAGACTTCAGGTTTCTGTTTTTGTAGTGGTGCTTTCCATCCATGTACGTGTCCGGACAAACAGACCTACTGAAACATGTGTTTGTGTTGTTGACCTTTTGACCGAACTATATTTAGAGTGTTTAGTTCTGCTCTATTACTCGTTCCAGTGACTCACCGCTGCTCACCACCTCATGTGTCTGACTTACTGTATGTGTCGATGGAGTGGGTGAGAGTGGGATGACTCCTGTACGCAGTGAAGGGAGTAGGTTTATGAGTATTGTTTTTTTATAATCTGTATTTCTATTTCTGTGTGTTTGAGCAGCCTTTCCTGAACCCAGACGGGGGGTCTGATTGTGACGTCGTCCTGTTGAACCGTTGGAGCGTGAGGAAGTATGAGGTCCAGCGAGGCGACATCGTCTCCGTTATGTGAGTGACCTGTTAACAAAAACAGTTTCTTTACAAAACACACAAGAAAGGACTCACATGGAAAATCTACCATGATACACTCAGGCGTATCTTTCATACATGCAACTGCACAAAATACACAGATGATTAAGATCAGATGAAGTATTTTGAAAAGTTGAGCAGCAATAACATTTTTATATCTTTATTTTTTGCTCTGTGGAAACGACAGCTGCTTTTGAAAGCTCGCTTCTCTGGGAACAATAGGACCGGTCTTTATCTGGCCTTTCATGGCTGCAGGGAGATCACAGAAATTCATATAAATGATATAATTTCTCTGTCAAACTGTCAAAGCCAAGCAGTTGGTCTGGCAGCAACATTTCAGTTCTTTGACACAAGCTCACATATAGCCAGGAACACATATTTTGAAGGGAAGGTAAGTTCTTATACATCCATATTATATACTTGTGGTGTTTTTACTTTTTTGACGGCATCTTGCTTTTGTCGATCAAACCTTTGGATGCTTAATGACAAGTGGCTAATGAGCTACTTGATCTGTTTCAACTCTCAACCGATCAGAAGCTTGTGGAATATTTAGAAATATAGTTATGTTGTGCTCCTCAGATGGTCCTATTTCCCACGTCAGGAAGTCGTTCTTTGGTGTGTTCATGAGCTTTAAATCGTAATGTGGAAACAACATATATGCTACAAAGACGATGTGTTGTATTTTATTGCTTTAACAACACGCTAGCTGTTTTTGAATCCAACTTCAGGGGGCGTTCACATGAAGTTTACCAGTCAGGAACTCATTTTTTCAATTATTCAGACACCACATGAATGCAGCACAATTGCCCTATCACAATGTTAATGACAGTGAAACATAATGTGTGTACAAACAAACAAGCAGACAGACAGACCAACCAAGCCAAATACATAACCTCCTTAGCAGAGGCAACTAGCTGTATGTTGACCTGATGTCAGCAGGTGTGTTTTCTTGTTGAAATGTGATTGTGACGGGTTTCAGCAGGCTGCTGCTGTCCGTTCTTCCCGGTACTGTGTACCGCCGCTGAATCTTTTAGTGGTACCGGATCGTACCGGCCTACTTTCACCCCTGACTCTGACCCTAATACACAGACTTCTGTCATTGACGGGAGGCACATGTTGTAGCGGCAAAAACTTTATTGTAGATCAGAGTGGAGAAAAAGTTGATTTTGTATAGTTATGTAATTCTATTCTCTGATCCGAGCAGGACTTGAGTAAAACACCTCAAACATGAGATGATGAGGTACCAGGTTGGAAAAAGAACAGCTGCTCTGTAGCATTATGTGCTGCTCTTACTTGTGTAAACACGTTTTATCTGCAACTGCTGTTACACATCCTGCAAAAACCCGCCTGTGTGGCTGCAAGCACGTCTGAGCCTTCAGGATAAAGCACAGGTGTGCTGTGGGACTCAACAGTTCAGTTGTTTTTTTGTCATTAGAAAAGCACCTGCACTGCTCCGACTGTGACACAGTGCAGATACGTTCCTGTGGAAGTGAGCTGATGTCACAAAAGCGACACCAGCTGTGAACTGAACATAATGGGAATAACAGTGCGATGCAGGCTGGTGGAGTGTGGTCCAGTCAAACGGTGCAGAACAACATCACGGGCTCGGTGCATGACGAGCCGTCACCGCTCATTAGGCAAACCTCGCCGGAGATTTACTGCAAATTTCTCCATCTGAACGCAGCCCTGAAGCCTCTCAGAAGTCCGTCCTCTGTCTCAGACGTCAGCTGTTACATTAACGCTCCACTTCTGGGAAAGTGCAACGGCGCCGGATTCACTTGAGAAGTGGGGCGCGGGGGGGGGGTCATATAAGTGAATGCACAGTTACCAACATAAACCAGCATCTTCTGAACAGACACATTACAAAAGCATCCAGTGGGGTTCAACTCAGCTGGTCATCGCTCAAAGCGAGTCGAGGAAGGGATAATGTACAGCTAGCAGGTCATTGTTATGAAAGAAACCCCGACAGGGCGATGCTGCACTTTGCGTCGGGGTCTTTCATCGCCCTGAAGGGGTTTATTTAACAACAATGACCCGCTGGCTGTACATTATCCTGCTTATTACACGGCTACTTACCTAAGAAATCAATAATTTGACACAAAAACTGTCCTCCAGCGTCCGACATCAGAACTGCACCCATAGCAACCATCTGCTATAAATAGCAACTGTCTGCTACACATAGCAACGGTCTGCTATACGTAGCAACGGTCTGCTATACGTAGCAACGGTCTGTTATACATAGCAACAGTCTGCTATAAAAAAATAACAGACTGCAGAACACTGTGATTGACCAATCAGAATCGAGTATTAAACACAGCCTTGTAATAAAATAGGTTAAATCTTGGAACTGTGGTCTCCATTCATTCTCTACACAGTGCAGCCAAACACTAGGCTAAAACAGACAGCACAGACCTACACAAGGCTACTATTTTGTTATAATTCAGTGTTGAGATGTGGAGGATGTTGAGGATGTGCTTCTAGCTGCTCTCAGCAGCAGGATCAGTCCCTTGGAAAATGCCATGTCACTCAGTCCTGACAATTGTGCTGCTATAATGCATAAAGTTAGCGGGTTGGATTTTTGCGGGACGGGCGCTGTATTGGCTCTCATAACGGGTCGGGAGACTGTGAGCATATAAAATCCCTTTCCTGGACATAACTACAGCACACTCTGCTCCACCGGTAGCAAAATGTGGATAAAGATATTATTCAGCGCTTTTTTAATTCGTGTTTCCACGCGTATTGTCAAAAAATATAGACGTAGCGTAAATAAATGCTGCCCTTTAGTTAACGGTTACGTGAGACACGGCTAAGACGGAGCCGCACAGACAGCTGGTGACCAGATTAAAATGAGAGCGTATCTGTAAAGTAAAAAACCCTTCCAGTCTGGACATGCACGGGGTGGATGGGAATGATTGAAACATCTTTTTACTCTGTCGCAGTATATAGGTACATTTCCTGGGATACAGTGAATCACGACTTAAAAAAGTGGGACAGGGCCGTAAAGGAGTCCCAGTACTTCCGGCGCCCATGCTGGAGACGCCGCAGACCCTTCGCCTGCAAAGACCAGCAAAAGTGAGATTTCACACGTGGAATTTGTCAGATTTGACTGCAGCTCCGAGCTGTTTGATAGCGCGCGGGCGATGCTGTCGTTTTTTTTTTTTCATTTGAGGTGTTTGCTGTGCAGGCTGTGGAGTACACAGGCTGGTGACAGGAGGACAAACCCTCCTCCATAATTACCCCTCGATGGCAGTCTCTCTTTGTTAGTGACAGTTTGTTTTGTTTGGTGGGAACAGAGATGTTTCTGAGCGTCTATTCCTGGCAGCGCAGAGAGCAGGAGACTGGCCCTGAACAGTAATTTAACCTAAACTGAGCTGCTCTTGGGTTGTGGCTGAATTGAAGAGGAGTCGTCCTTCCTCTGGCGGAGGGTAATGATCCAGCTGTGCAGCATCACACAGCTGGACCGGCACTAAGAAATATAGAGCTCAAATAGGGAAATGGAGACACTGGTTCTGTAAAGTTCATCTGAGCGCAGAAACACTCTGACATTTAAATTCAGCCCGCCGTCCTCGTGGCATTTCCCCCCGTCCTCATCCTTGTCTGTTTGTCTTCTGATCTCAACGCCACCTGTTTACCTGGCAGCCCTTTGAAGGAGTGGATGTTTCCTTAAAGCAACAGAGCCGAGTCCTCCGCACGTGGACCAGATCTATAGCGACTCTCCTCCTCGCTGGGGGTTTAGTTAAAATCCCCCATAAAGCCGCATCTATCATCTGCCAAGGATATCGCCTCAGATTTAAATTTCAAATGTGATACGACTACACTGCAGGGGAGGTGGGGGACTGACTCCTGCTTATAATTGGGACTCATTTTAAAGGAAAATTGTTCAAGGGAATACGCCGGTCCGTAGAGTAATATCTTATTTACAGAACACCTCTCGTTTTCAGTGCGTGCCGGCTGAGGAGAATGATTGTGAGCGGGTGTACAGAGAGCTGAGCACTACCATGGGTGTTTGTCATGCTCTCAACGCACACCATTACAAACCTGATTGATTTTATGTTCGGCTGTGAACAGAACCATTTGCCTCAGAACTGAGTTCTGCAAAACATCATTTTCTCCAGGACGGGGAGGAAATGTTTCCCGTCGGTTATGAATCGGCGGCAGGAGAGATGAATAGAGTCCCGGCTCCTGGCTCGCCTCGTTTTTGTTTATGTTAAAAGGGTTTGATGACAGCCATCTCGGATCAGCAGGGGACGGTGCGGTGGTGAAGTTCCACAGTCTATGAATATTCACTGAAAACTCAGCAGCCGTGGAAACCTTCAAAAGCGCCGAGCTTCATTCCTCTGTGGCGGCGGTGGCGGCGTCCTGTCGCTTTTTGCTTTGAGTCGAGGATGTCAGTGACAGCATACGAGCGTTTGCAGCTCCGAGCTGCTGTTTGCTGTTTCTTGGTAGCATAAACTCTGTAAAAGGAAAATCCACTCAGTAACTATAATTAGGGATGCACCGATTGCAAAATTCTGGGCCGATACCGATGTTTAAAATACAATGATACGATGTTTTGTTGTTGTTTATTCTGTTATTTATCCCCCCTTTGGTGCCAGGGACACAAAGACATCTTCATTGTAAAATAAAAACTGACCTGTCTTCACTCTTTAAGTCATTCAGGCCTTCATTCATATCTTGAATGAACACAAATTAAATCATACAAATACAGTATATGAAACGAGCTTTAAAGTAACCTTCTTTCACATAATAAATAACTGCTTCAAAAGCTCCTTTAGCCTCTAATCACCTACCTACTCAATGAGAGGAATCTATTTTTCAGTACTTCCATAACCCAACAAAAACATTTTGTGAAACATAACATAAATGTAATTAAATCAGCAGCTAACAACACAACATTTAGCCGGCACAAAATGCACACAACACAATACATAAAGATGCTCAAATCATAACATGACAAACAACAACAGCTGTCAGTGTGTCAGTGTGCTGACTTGACTATGACTTGCCCCAAACTGCATGTGATTATCATAAAGTAGGCATGTCTGTAAAGGGGAGACTCGTGGGTACCCATAGAACCCATTTTCATTCACATATCTGGAGGTCAGAGGTCAAGGTACCCCTTTGAAAATGGCCTTGCTCTGAGGCGTTATTTATCCTCCTTCATGACAAGCTAGTATGACGTGGTTGGTACCAGTGGATTCTTTAGGTTTTCTAGTTTCATATGATCCTAGTATCTCTATTTTTAAAACCGAGTCTGTAGCAACGGAGTAAATAACGTAGCTAAATATGCTAGTGTAAGTTATCTGAGTCTTCTTCAGGTCGTCTTCCCATCCCTCCATGGCAGAAGGCAGAGCTACGATCACATTATCCTGTTTGAGCTGTAATAGGTGGTGTTCACACATGTTTCACTAGATTTTAATACAATCGCTCTCGGAGAGAGGATTAGCATACCGTTACCATGTGAAACGCTGGTTCTGGTTCAGTGACACGACGCGCTGGAAGTTGTGTCTATAATTCACGTAAGGCATCATGGGAGCTAGGAATAATGTGGATAGATTCGTATAGATTTCCAAGTCTTAACCTTCAGCAGCTGAGAAGGCTGATCAAAATGCAGAAATGTCCTCATTAAGACGGTTTAAAACTAGGTCACAAAGATAGCACTACACACACATGGACAAACAAACAGTGTCTTCCAGAGAGGAATCTGTTAAATCTGAATGTTCAGCTGGTAAACAGCAGTGATAAGGTCCTTCTACTCTCTCTGCTTTACTGTACTACACCTGATTATTTACTAGCTAATTAGCGATCGGCGAGGCCATCAATCTCAACTGCAAGAGGATGTGAACACTTCATTTCCTGCTCTGCTGAACAGGAAACTGACCAGATATGAATATATAAAGCTGGCTGCCGAGCAGAGAGAGACGCCACAGCTCGCTCCACTCATCTCCTCGCTCACCGTCTTTTGTTGAAGGAGGCGGCAGCCGTCTGACAGCAGATTAAACCAAGTGAGGAAATATGACTAAATGTGTGATCGTACTGTATGAAGGTGTGTGACTGCTGGAGGAAGTCCACCTAATTTCGATCTTTTTACTTGAATTAAAGCCCCAAACTGATGAAAACATGACGTTATTGCTTTAATCGATATCGTCTAAATGTACTCTCCATTTTATCTCTTTTTAAATGTCATTTCACTTTTATTTTAATGCATTTGTCTGCCTTAAAATCTGCCTTTAATGAAACATTAAGTTCCCATGTTTAGATCAATCAGTTAAAGCAGCAACTATCAATATTTTTATATTAACAATGGATCTCTTCACAGCCCCAACTTTACTCTTTGATCTGCTCTTGCGGCTCTCATTAGCGTAGTTTCCAGCTGTTTTCATCAAACAAGCTCTGATAAGCGACTGTTCACTACCTGCTCAGCAGCAGACAGACAGTTAGAGACGAGCTGGTGAACATAGAGGAGCATTTAGCAGCTAAAGAGATGGATATTTCCCTCAGGAGTTGGATGAGACCAAGGTAACACTTTATAATAACCATCAATTATAAATTGGAAACTTATAGTTAGTAAACTTAGTTAATAGTTTTTTTTTTTTTTTACTGTAAACGAACAACGGAATGATAATTAATAATGTTTACTAATTATGTTATTTTAACAGTTTGTTGCACACATTATAACATTTTATATACTATATACTGTATATACTGTAAGTATTGGGGCTGTCAATTGGTTCAAATATTTAATCAGTATTAATCACACATTTCAATCAGTTCAAAATGTACCTTAAAGGGCGATTTGTATTTAATACTCTTATCAACATGGAAGTGGACAAATATGCTGCTTTATGTAAATGAATGTATATATTTAATATTGGAAATCAATTAACAACACAAAACAATGACAGATATTGTCCAGAAACCCTCACAGGTACTGCATTTAGCATAAAAAATATGCTCAAATCATAACATGGCAAACTGCAGCCCAACAGACAACAACAGTTGTCAGTGTGCTGACTTGACTATGACTTGCCCCAAACTGCATGTGATTATCATAAAGTGGGCATGTCTGTAAAGGGGAGACTCGTTGGTATCCATAGAACCCATTTTCACTCACACATCTGGAGGTCAGAGGTCAAGGGACCCCTTTGAAACTGGCCATGTCAGTTTTTCCTCGCCAAAATGTATTGTAATTTTGTAGCATTATTTAGCCTCCTTGCCAACAAGCTAGTATAACATGGTTGGTACCAATGGATTCCTGAGGTTTTTTCTAGTTTCATATGATACCAGTATCTTCACTTTAGCTAAACTTTAGCTAGAACTGAGCCCTTACAACCTAAAAATCACTGGTTGCATTAATGCGTTATAGAAAGGAGTGGTGTTCAAACGAATTTGCGTTAATGCGTTGTTAACTTTGACAGCCTTAGTACTTAAGTAACTCCACTTGCGTAGTTATTTTAACCCAAACCACAATCTTTTCTTTAACCAAATAGTGTTATTACCTCAAGACCGCAGGCTCTCTGATCGCTGGTGTTGCTGGACATTTGTAGGAAAATGCATGAAAAATAAAATGACTTTTCTTAAACATATCATGCGAACTGAAGTATTGAAAACCTTAAAAGTCATCTCAAAGTCACGCAATATGTGAGCGTTCACCACATTCTTCAACAGAAAGCAAACAAAAATGTAATTTGTTATTTTAACTACATCATACACTCAAAAGAAACAGAAACACATTTTAACTCCATTACCCAACATGCACTGTGTGTCCTCTCAAACATACACAAACACAGGGCTCATATATTTTATTCCTTAAGCTTCCTCTCTTGTTATTTCTACGTTGTTGTTTCTTCATTCTTCTCATTTGCATCTCTGTTTGGCGTCTCGTTCAGGTTGAGATGTTTTTAGAAACCCCACAGGCTTTTTTATGTCTCCTCACCTGAACAGTTTGTGCTTCATTTCCTCTTTTTTTTTGTCCGCTCCCTCCCCCCAGTGTGTTTTAGCATTTGTGAAAAATCAACTCAACAAAACAACAACAAAAAAAACTAAACAGGAGGTTTTGGCGTCTGTCCTGATCTCTGGAGACTTTGGAGAAGGAGGCATGTAGTTAAATGGGAAAAAAATAACAAGAACAAAGGCAGTCTTTGTAATGCACTGAAATGACACTACTTATTAAAATTAACTGTTTCCCGGATGAAAACACGCTCACTGGATGCTTCTCATATGGCAAGATGCTCAGCTCCTGATTTATTCTGAGCCTTAAGGCTGTCTGAGTTTTGGGTGTTGGAGATTACAGAGGTGAGAGTGACACCTACTTTCTCTAATAACCATGTAATCACATTACATTCAAGTTTAAATGTTCCTCATTTTGCTCGTGAATCTCTCAAGAAGCCAGTGTGGCTCCTCTGCTGTGTGAACCACGACAAATCCACACAGCAGGTCGCAGCATTTCTACATCATCTCTGGAAACACTCACTGGTTTCCCATAGCAACATTTAAAAGATTAAGACGCTCAGCAGATTAAATAAAAGACAAAATAAAGGAGCACATTGTTTAGCATCTAATTGAACGACGCTGATTAAAATTGTTAAGCTGTGAAAAGGTTCAGAACTTTTAATGGGCATTAACAAAAGCTAGCACATTACACCCGTCCTGGCATCAATGCACTGACTTCCCCTTACATTTTAGAATCAATTTTAAAATGTAATTATTCACTTAAAGCACAACTTGAACTGGCCCCAGAGTATGTAATGGATCTGTTAGCACCCTATGAGCCTGAACGCAATCTATATACGCCGTATATATTTATATTAGGGCTGTCAAAGTTAAGGCGATAACGCGTTAATGCAAATTAGTTTTTTTACGCCACTAATTTCTTTAACGCAACTTGTGATTTTTAGGTTGTAGCGGCTCAGTTTTAAAGCTAGAGTGAAGATACTGGTATCATATGAAACTAGAAAAATCCATCCTTTGACCTCTAACGTCCAGATATATGAATGAAAATGGGTTCTATGGGTACCCATGAGTCTCCCCTTTACAGACATGCTATGACTATGCTAAATGCAATGTGCCATTCATTTGCACTCGCCATAGCGTGACTGACTCAGCTTGTTGTGCTAACCTCAGCACATGTTGCTAACGGCGTACGGCTAAAAGTTTCCAGGCGGAACTCACGCTATGGTTCCACATTACGTGCATTAATCTACATATCGTGTAGTCTGCTTGCAGCTGCGTGCACCGGACCAAGACGGTTTGGTATGAATACACTAACATCTAACACAACACTTACAGCCCTAAGTGACACTAAATTATTTAGGGCGCTTTCACAAGCTAACATTTAGTCTGTTTTAATTGAACTCTGGTGTGGTTCATTTGTGCAGTTGTGAATGCAGTAATCGTACTCTGGTGCCGACCAAACCGATCCAAGACCGAGTGTTAGAGGTGGTGTCGGACCGCTTTCAAGAGAACCCAAACGCAGGCTGCCTGAGCAGTCGTTTGTTGAGATGGACACGGGTAAACGACAGGTTAATATAAGTGGAAGAGGACTGACCATACTCGCCAAACTCGAGACCTTAAAAATATGGCGGATTTTAAAACCAAAATGAGTGAAAAATGAGAGTTTCAGAGACTTTGTTTCCTGCATTCTGGTGACTTTAAAAGAGTGAAAATAACAAAATAATAAGTGCACTGCAACAGCATTTTTATGTTAATCTTTTGATTTTGCCTTTAACTCCCAGGAAAGAAAACTGAATAATTCTCCCCTCTGGTGTGAACTTGGCGTGTGAATCTCTGGCATAAACTAATATTCATCGTTTATTTATTTTTGCTCCTGCTTGAATATTTCTTTCTCTTTGTACTTTCCATTTCTCTCTCCTTCTCTCACTCACTGAAGGTCCTTTCAGACACAACGCCACCACTGAGCTCTGAAACCTGTTATTTCTAATGCCTCACGCCGC